>MU183924.1:0-29896 GCA_016904865.1 Pissodes strobi
GCACCGGATTAAAACCTCCCTATCTTGACGATATTTTCAGCGAAGTGACCTTTTTGGGGCGTGGCATCATCATCTGTTAATTTTTGTCTAAGTTGATATCTGGTAATTTGACCACTTTAGGTCAAGTGAGTTGTATAACATTTCAGGCAAATAGCCACGTTTTCGGCGAAGTGAGCTAGAGTATATTTAGAGGCGACACCCCGCACTTGTCCCTACACCGAATTTTGGTCGAACCATAAATTCACGGCCCTGACGTCACCTGTTAAGACTTCGTCCACTTGGGCTATTATTATTTTAAAAGTTTCGGTTAATATAGGATTTCATGGATTCAGATTTCAATTATTACTGTTGTTCAGAATTCTTGGCTCCCTACCTAGAATTTTGTATCTACCACCATAAATTCTCGGTCATGACGTCATTTACTAAGATTAACCACTTAGGCTATACCAATTCGGTTAATGTATGGATTAGAAAAGGTTTCGATTAATTCTGGTTATCTTCGGGAAATTAGACAAAATTTTGAGTCATATAAGACAGCTGGTATTTAGACCAGGCTTCGACTTTTGCTGATCATCTTCAGGGATTTCGATCAAGTTTCAGATAATGCTGATCTTCTTCAGGGATTTAGACAAGGTTTCAACAAATTCACAACCTCTTCAGGATTTTAGCTAATATACGACATTTTCAAAGTATTTAGATACATTTGGATTAAAGTGAGACATCTTTAGGGATGTAGACAATTTTTCGAATAAAGTCAAACATCTGCAGTGATATAGGCTTGGTTTTGGCTAATACTGATCATCTTTAGGGCTTTAGACAACGTTTCGATTAATTATGGATATATTCTGGATTTAAACAAGGTTTCTTACAATTATGACATCTTCAAGTATTTAGGTCTGATATTCATGTATTTAGACCCGGTTTCTTCTATTGCTGATCATATCAAGGATTTAGCCTTGGTTTTAGCCAATGTTAAGACACATTCATACATTTAAGTAGGATTTCAATTAGAACTAGTCATATCCAGGGATTAAGACTATGTTTCGGCCAATGCTGATCATCTTCAAGAATTCTGACCTGGTTTCGATAAAGTTTAGTCATTTTCAAGGAACTAAACTTGATTTCGGCTAATGTAATACATACTCATGCATTTAAGCCAAGTTTGAGTTAATGTGAGAGAATTAGTTTAGTCTAAACTCGGATATTTCCGCTGGTCGTCTTCAAGGAATTAGACAAGGTCTCGGCTAATTTAAGACATCTGCATGGATTTCTGCAGGGTTCTCGCTTATTCTAGTTGTGTTCAGAGATTTATCAAAGTTTTGGCTAGCACCGATTATCTTCAAGAAATTATACAAGATTTTGTCTAATGTAAGACAGCTTTGTGGTTTTAGACACGGTTTTGGCTAACAGGTACCAATTATTTCAGGTATTTGGCCAAAGTTGGACCAATGCTGATCATCTTCAGTGATTCAGACTTGGTTTTGGCTAATGCTAATCATTTGCAGAAACCTAGACCTGATTTTAGCTAATGCTGGTAATATTGTTGTAATGTAACTGAAATGCGAGATTTTTGTGGATCTTTCTGTAGGAGTGGCAGTTCACAAACCGTTGTATTAAGTTTGTGGTCGGAAGTACCTAATAGCGGACCAACTGTAATTATGTTAGGATTTGTGGTTAGAAAAAGATCCAGAAGGGCGGCAAATTAAACCCTCTCTGAGATCCGAGTTGGTTCGTCTATAAGTTGAGTAAGCCTGGAGCTGATGGCAAATGCTTCAGCTTCTCTAACTTCCTTGTCGGTCTTGTTGTGATGTTTGAGCCAGTTGGTGCTATGGACATTGAAATCTCCCAGAAAAATTATTTCTGAATTGGGGTGTTCGACTTCTATTGAATCAAAAGTAATAGCTAGTGTTGTAAAAAAGCTTTGGTAGGCTCTATCGCTTGGAGGGCGACAGCATATGAATTGGATTAATCTCTTGGCAGTGAACTTGAGCCACATGACGTCAAGGTTGAATTAAGGCCTCTCATGTTGCAGAAATGAATTCTATTTGGTATTCTTGCTGCATGTGAAACGTTGCATAAAGGGCCCTCGGGACTGCCCGGCGCCCGAAGATCCGAATAGCCGGGGAATTTACCTCCAGAATGTTTTGATTCTAGGAGCGTCTATATATTCCTACTGTGAAATCCGCTTCTCAGTTTTGGTGGGGTGGTCCTTCACCGGACGATGCGAGTAGGCCTATGCATCTACCACATAGGGCCACTTCCACTGGAAGCATCGACTTCAGATTTATTCCCTTGATCTTCCCTAATCTGAAAGAGGTGAAATGGGGCTTGTTGGGTCACTCCGCGGTGATCAGCTTTAGACTTTGTACTTTGGTGTTCTCCAGCCTGGAGAAGGACGACGGGATTTCATGGCCCATATCCCGTGGCAACTAGGAATGGCTGGGACATTCCTGCCTGCCAATAGAATGCATCACCGCTTGTCACATACTGTCATTGATCATGGAATAGTTCTCTAGGATAAATATTTAAAAGCAAAAGCCTTCCTTTGAAAACTAAAATCATTTGTCATATTCAAAAATATATACCGGATCTAGGGATAAATCTGTCTTTTAATATGCCAAAATCCTTGAAGATAATTTACATTAGTTAAAACTTGGTCCAATCCTTCAAGCTTTAGACAAATCCAGAACTAATTACCTAGAAATGATTAGCATTTACCGAAATCAAGTTTGAATCTCTGAAGATGATCAGCATTGGCCAAACTTTGGCTAAATCCCTGAAATAATAATATATATAATAATAATAATATTTGCCAAATTTTTGTCTAAATCCATGAGATGTCTTACATTAGACGAAATTTCATCTAATTCCCAGAAAATTATCAGCCAAACTGCTAAAATCTCTGAAGACGATTAGTATAAGCGAGAACCCTGAGCTGAAACCAGATCTAAATCTCTGAAGATTTCTCGAAACTAACCTAAGTCTCCCACATTAGCCGAAACATAGTCTAAATACATGAATATATATTACATTAGCCGAAATCAAGTCTAATTGCTTGAAAATTACTGGAATTAATCGAAACCAGGGCTCAATTCCTGAAGATGATCAGCATTCGCCATAACTTGTCTCAATCCCTGAAGATGAACCCTAATCTAATCTAACCCTGCCTAAATCTATGAATATATGTCTTACATTACTCGAAACCAAGTATTAACCTCTAAAGATGATGACAATTAGCCAAAATCAAGTCTAAATATATGAAAATGTCATAATTATTAGAAACCATGTTTAAATTCTAAAAATGTTCAGAATTAGTTGGAACCTTGTCTAAATCACTGAAATGATCAGTACTGACCGAAATCAAGTCTAAATCCCCGAAGGTGTTTGACTTTATTTGAAACCTTGTGTCTAAATCCCCGAATATTTCTCACTTTAAACGAAACCTGGTCTGAAATCTTGAATTTGCCTTACAAAATCAATTCAAAATCCTTGAAGAGAACCTTATCTAAAAACCAGCATTAATCGACCAGTTCGACAACAGCAAAAATGACTAGCAATAGCCAAAACATGGTGTAAATCCTGAAGATGTTGAGAATTTGTCGAAACTTAATCTGAAAATGATTAGCAGTAGTCGAAACCCGGTTACCTTTATGGTAGTACAAAATTCAAGGTGGAGAGTCAATAATTATTAGCAGAAAATGATATAGCCCAACAGGACGACTTACGAATCCTGACAGATAACGTCAGGGTCAAATCTCTGAGGATAGTCAGCAGTAACTGAAATCTGGTCTGAATCCATTAAAATGCTTTACGAAACCGGGAATTTATGAGCCGACCAAAAATCGGTGTGCCTGAAAAATAGTACAGCTCTCTTGACCTAAAATGATCACATTACCAAATAGGTAGATTCCCACTTGGCCAAAAATTCACGTCTAAACATCATTCACTTCGCTGAAAATATTTCGCGGTATTTTGCTACAGGGCTGCGCACTTTACGCTTATTAGTACACTAGGAAGATAAGTAGGTTTAGCCCGCCTACTTTTTAATGGTATATATTGTAGTAAAATATTTCCTGTAATAAACTATAATGTTGTTGCTACATAAATAAAAAATCTAAGTAGGTAACTAAATTCTACATATTGAAATGAGTGGCCTGCATTGAAAGGCCTTAAAATGTACATTGTATATGTCTAAAGACATTCAAAAAAGCCAAATCAACTCTGTTTTGCCATTTCATTGCTTAACTATTTCCTCTTTTTATGTACCCAGGGTTTCCTTAAGAAATTCTGAGATAAATTCGTTTTAATCGGAGGAGTTCGTGATTTGATTTCAAAGCTGTTTTTAATCTTGTAATATTTGAATTAAACCAGGTATGAAAAGATATCTTGCCTGTAACCATGTGAGGGCTCATCAGATCTTTTTGGACAGCATAAATCCCAGGTGTTCATATTTGTCCGTAGCGTGTACTTCGATTCAGGTAAGTAACTAATTTTATCTACCCTCGTGAGTTCAGAAGTTCTTAACTGACGCAAGTAACAAAAAATTAATTGACTATTACTCTTTATCAATTTAAAACTAATAACAGCCAAAATAAAGTACTTATTATAAAGTTATTGAGATATTTTTTTTAGAATTTTTTAAATAAATTCCTAAGAAAGCGACGACATTTTTTTTTCTGGTTTCTTCCCAAGTTTTATCTACAATGTTTTATACTCTTTTCTTTTTAATTTCGGCTGAATTTTCGTATAGTCTTCCGTAATCATGTTAGATAGCCAGCCATCATGACCATGACCCATGACGCTTTACTGTCAAAAGGTCAGTTCCTGAATTCGCCAACAAAGATGCAGATGATAATCGAAAACAATGATTCGTATATTCTTCCGGACGTTCAAGTTTCAGACACAACGCCATTTGTTTTGGCAGGGATCTGAGAGATCCAAAGAACTAAGGTTCAATGGTTATTTCATACACGCAGCACTTTGAAATTGGATGAAAAATCTGCGAAAATGGATGTTAAACATGGACGAAAATTAATAAAATTATTAATTATTTGGACCATGTCTATTCCTTCAATATTTTCAGTAGTTAGTACGCTGTGCTTGTGGTACGACGGCCCGGGTTCCATTCCCGTTAGTGGCGAGAGATGTTTTTTATTTTTATAAGGCTTTGTTTACAAAAAAAAATCTTAATTTTGGGCGTGCCTTGGGTTAGTTTTTGTTGGTTGCGCCTCCGTAGCGAGCGGAGGGCCATACGTGAAGTGAAATAATCAACTTTTCATCATGCGTGAAGCTTCGCAATGGAAATCCATTCTGGTGCAGCTAGACGCTTGTCAATTTTCGAGCGTTACGAAAATTTATATCGCGTCAGGGGAGTTCGACGAGTACGTCAGCGGCGACAAGAGGGAGACTACGCAAACGTGTGATTGGGAAACGGCCGGCAGGAGAGAAAATAGATGCGTAGCGCTGCCTATAACATCTAAGTATATGTTAGTGGAAACGACCGGAAGGCATATTTACGAATCCTACCTAAACGGTATAGTAGTAATCTTAGACCATTTAATGGTCTAAGGTAGTAATGCGACGCTGCGATAGATATTCTGAATATCAGAATCACCCATACCTTTACGTCTAGTGAATTGCTTCCAACAGGTCTGATGGTGCAGTGGTCAGAACCTGTGATTGTGATACGGGAGGCCCGCGTTCAATTCCCATCGGTGACAAAGCATGTTTGTTAAGGAAGAAGTTTCACTTCTAGCAGACACTGAAACAGTTATGTTAATTCATAATATAACTGATAGGAGATTATTAAACGCATATGAAAGTATGGAAATTATTAAATGTAAGAATAGTTTATATAGAGATATAGAGGGCCTATTCCGTATAGTTTATTGTATTGGTTGATCGAGCGTGACTAGTGGGATTCCAGGATTGGTTCCTTTGGTTGCTGTTTGACTACACGTTGTATGATTTTGGAGATTATTCGAAGCAAGGCAATTGGGCGATAGTTTGAGGGCGTGGTTTGCTTGCCTTTTTTTGGAACAGTTGTATTCGAGCGACTTTTCAAGATGGGTAAATCCCTTTTCGGTGAGAAAGAGAAAAGAATCTGGAAAGAATGGGTGTGAATTCGTTGGCGCAGTTCTTTAACATGATGGCAGGTATTCCGTCCGGTCCTGATGCCTTTTGCGTATCTAGCTCTTTGAGGATTTTACGAATGTAAAAGTTTTTCAATTTGGTTAACAAATTTTACGATGCAGAAGCAGTTCCAGTTTATTGCACTTCACTTTATTTTTCCTGTTTAATTTTCGGAACTTGCTACTTCGCCTATCCCGACAACATTATTACAGTTTGCAATATCATGAATCAGCTGTCGACAGAAGTATTATCTGGTATTTTAGATTCATTAAAAAAGGGAATGTGCTCGATTTTTACAGAGACGGCCGAATGTCTGGAATACAATTCATAGTTTTTGAGCAAGTAATATTTTTTAAGCTCTGAAACACGGTAATTGTTCTGGACTGTCTCATTTTTTGGTTATATAATAATTAATATTTCTAACCCAAACTGATCCCCAGCTACCCCAAGTTTTTCAAATGGAAACATGTGTCTTGTGGGGGCTCGTTGTAAAGCTTATGAAAAACGGAATCCAGCCATAACTAGGTTTTTACGGTCTTATAAAATAATTACTTAGCAAATGAAATAAAATTTAATGACCGTAATAGTGTCATCTAAGGTGCATTTAATAGTGTGGTGAAGGCTTATTGAAAAAAAGCAACTTTTCTATTCCACTAATTTGCACAAAATAAAATAATTTTAGATGTTGTTTGAGTAGCTTGTTGCTAATGCAAAAATTAAGATATTTTGTGTTTTAGTTTTCGATCTGTCAGGCTGTTAGTTAATGGTTCACTTTAGTTGTAAATCGGAACCATCATCAGGTCAAACCCACCGTAAGGTTGATCGAATTAATCGTTAATTTTAGTTTGTAAAATCGGAGTTAAGTTTAAATTCTTTTTGTGCTATAAACAAAAACTAAGTTTTTTTGGAAACATCCCAGCTGATCTTAGTATTCAACTTGCTTATTACTGATTTATTGTATTATTGTTTTATAAAAGAGTTCTAAATTACTTACTAAATAAAAATGGTACTGCCGAAAAGGCAGCTTATTGAACTCTTGATAATTGCTTATTGGATGTGAAGACAAAATAAGAAGTCAGAGTTAGTAACATATATAATTTGACGAACACGGTGCAGTAAGAGATTCGCCCAGAACTGGCCAAGCACTTGCTTTGAATTGGCCCGCAACAAGAATTCTTCCCGAGCTACAATTCGAAGATTTTAAAAAAAGGAGATATATCACCCATATAAGATATGTCTTGTCCAACCGCTTTTGGAAGACGATTATGATGTTTGCAGTTTTGTGACGAAATGATGAGACGGTGTGACAACAATAATGGATTTCTACTACACATAATTTTATCGAATGATGCTACGCTCTATTTAAATGAAGCGGTTAGTATGCACAATTATCGGTTTTGGTCCCATGAAAATCCGCACTGGACATGCGAGGCACATACTCAGGATCCTCAGAGAGTTAGTTTATTTGGTTGGAAAAAAGGTCAAGATAAATTACTGTGTTTCAGCGTTTTAAAAATTGCTCAAAAACTATGAATTTTATTCCAGACTTCTGGCCATCTCTGTAGAAATCGAATACCTACATTCTCTTTTTTAATAAATCCAAAATACTAGTTAGTACCTCTACCGACAGCTAATGTCGAATAGACGGAGTAGCAATACAAAATATAAACTTGTTCCTAAATTTAAACAGGAAAAATAATAATAAGTGCCATAAACTTGTATCGAGATTCATGATACCATTTTTCTTATTCTCTTTGCCGAATAGGTTAATAGTTTATAAATAGAACCATTTTTGCATGGTAAAATTTGTTAACCAGATTGAACCTACTAAATGTAGGTGTTCTAAACATTGTATTTTAATATTTAGCATCTTCATTTATTATAATATCCAGATGTGAATCCAAACGTAAAGTAATTTTAAGTTTTCAGCTTTTTGTAAGGGTCGTTAAATTGGGGTAGTGACGATTTTTACTATAGGACTGTAGGGGTTATATTCATCATTTGTACATAATTAGAAAACGCAACGAACGCCTGAATCAGCTGCAACAATAAGAACAGATCTACAATCTGCAATAAGATGACATATAATATGAAGAAAAAACCCTGACCAATCGAATATTTATCGAAACGTGTGCAATGTTCTTTATAAGTTTCCCAGTCCAAATTTGATATGAATCGTTATTAGGTCCTTTAGAATAAGTTGTCACCAGAAATTTGCAACACTTTTTAATTTCATTTTAAAAGATTATTCGAATTTGAAATGTAGATATGCCTATCTTTATTTTAGGATTTTACTGAGGGAAAGTGTTGGGAATGTGGAAAATATGGTGAAAGATGCATCAAATTTGGTTATCATGGCCGAAAACATTACAGCAAATTTTATGGAAGTGGTATGAATTTCAGTTTAAATCAGTATTTGATAACCGGAAGTGAAAGACCATTTTGCAGTAAGTAATTTAGCCAAAAAATAAGATTGTTTGATACTGATTGCAACCATTGGTAATATTTTATTAAATAATATAGGTGTTTTTTGTTATTAATATTGGTGTTCAAGATATTTCTTGTTACAATAAAACAACATAATTAAGATTTTCTTATCAGTTAAAGAAAATATCATTAATCAACCTGTATCAGTAAAAGTCTGCTGCGACTATTTCCAGTATTCTTGACGGAGAATACTTGTAAATATGAATATTATATAATATAATGGCCGAAAACTGAACCAAAATGTTTAATATTTGCCTTGCCTTTATCGATAGATTTTTAAAGGTATCGTTTCTGAAAGAAAAGTGCGTTGCATTACGTAAATTTTATTATGATGGTATTAAAAAGTAAATTTCGATTCTTTGAATTATTTGTTATGGGATGAGTCTCTAGAACTTGTCGTAGTTTTTGTAATTTATCTCTGCGACTGGTCTCTTAATTTTTACGAAATATAATTATATAATTAATAATATCTAATCTTCTAATTTGCCACCTAGAATAAATTAGCAGTAGGTACCTTATATGCTTAGTTAGTTTCGGTATATTCTAAATCATCTTCTTTTGACCTATAGTTACTTTTAGGAGGACATTACAGAGTTATTGTAAAAGTGTCAGAAAATCAAGAAAGCAAGGCACATGGTGGAGAAATAGGACAGCTGATATTTACTATACACAGTACAACTGATGGACAAGGATTTAAGTCTTCGCCAGTGGGATTTTTAAGTCGTTATTATGAACCAGGTATGCATTTCGCTGATAATTAATAAAAAAAAAACGCATTAAGAAGATTATATGGATAAATATGCAGCGTCCCCAAAATCACCTATTATTTTATATATCTAACTGAAACTATTTATTGATAAAGAAAATAAAAAATATACACTACAATACTTTACTGATTACTTACTGGTGTAGAGTAATTAAAGCGCCATTCTTTATCAGAACACCTGAAAATAAGAAACATCCGTTACATAAAACAAATACCGTTGTTATAGAGTTCGTGATTTTAAATTGGGGAATGAATGGCAGGGTGTTCCAGTTAAATGAGCACAACTAAATATCTGGGTTGTTCTTTAGTCAATTTGTCTTATTTTTAGAAAGCATTTTATCACTTAGAGAAATCTATAGCCATTAATAAAGAATTTTTTCTACGACTGCCCTGAAAATAGACAAAAACGCACTAACAACTGCTCTTGAAAACTGGACATTTAAAACATCGTGTGAAAAGTATACTTTGCACACGGCGTGTGCAAAGTGTACTTTTCACACGCTTATTCGGGTATTTGGATTAAAGGGCTTCGTCTCCGTTTTAGAGCTTCGCCCTCAGAGGTCCCATTTCCAAATCTCTAAGAAAGGGGGCCCAATTTTAGAGCTTCACCCCCCCAGGAGCCCCTTTTTGCAAAACTGTAGAAAATGGGGCTCTCATATCAGGGACCCCTTTTTAAGGCTTGGGGCCCAATTTTAGGGCTTCCCCCCGAAGGCCCCATTCCTAAATTTGTAAAAAATGGGACTCCCGTGCCAAAGTACCCATTCTAGGGTTTCGCCCCCCTGGGGCCTTATTTTAGGGCATCGCCCCCGGAGCCTCTTTTTCAAAATATTTGGAAAATAGGGACCCCACACCGGTGGCCCCATTTTAGGACTGTGCCCCTAGTAATAGCGAGAATCTCTTACGTAGCTTCTTTCATTAGGAATAAAATTTTCTGATAAATCAATAATAAAAAAGTTTCCCATATAACATGTAATTTTCTACCACACTCCCAGTGGGGCACCCTATATGTAGCAGTCGTAGAAAAAGTATAGTGTGCTACAGGTGCTGAAAAGACTTTTCACACTCATGGGGCTTTATGACACTCGCCTACGGCTCGTGTCACCAAACTGTCTCATTCGTGTGAAAAGTCTAATTTTCAGCACTTGTTGCACAATATACTATTTCAAATGTAATTTTTTACTTCAAAAGTAAGCTTAATACGCATTATAAAATTTGTAGAACAAATATTGTAGCGTAGGTATTTAAGATTCATATAACAAAATAAATTGTAAAATGGAAATTAGTTGAGAGCTCAATTTGTTCATCAACTAAGCCCATCCCACTTGACCTTGGATGTTCTTGTCATTTTATATTCTTCACCTTGGCCCCTTGGTCGGCATATTTTTGTGGACTCATATGACCTTGAACTAAACCACTCCTACTTTAACTTGGACGCCATTGACCTTATATGTCCTTATCAACTTTTAAACTTTGTTGAAAAACAACGTTAATTTGGTATTGAACGCCTTTACGATCCTCTAAAGGCCAAAGTGATTGGGAGTCAGTTAAAGACATTCAATGAGCTACACTACGAGTGTAGGTAGGGGGAGATGCAGAGATATGTGGGATCGTTTTACCACAGCTTAAGCTGTGGTTTTACTACGTTTACGATGAATGTGGTTCATAATTCAATCGTATTTATAATATGGAGCGTCGCTAACGACAATAGCCCAGATAAATCCACACCAGATGCGAAACCTCCCGCCTAACGCATGAAACAAGAATTCGGTTAAAGCTCCGCCTCCTTGGGATGGCCAGCCATCCCAAGAAATGGTCAGGGCAAGCTCTAGTGTAATTCTAAACGCGAGCCACGCGAGTCTTTTGGTTAAGTCCGAGGGCGTTACGAAAAATACCTTTACAACCTTTATTAAGTGCATGCTACATTTGCCACATTCATGACGTCATACGCGTGATAGATCGTGTTAGTTTGTTTATTTAAATCTAAATTTGATTATAACGTATCAGAATCGGTTCAAATGACTAAAATAAATTGGAACTAACTGAAACTAACAGAAAGCTTATTGAACGACTAACCAAAACTAACCAAAAGTACCAAAACGGGCTAAAACGTATCGGAACAAGTTACAAAAATGAAAGTATGTAAAAACTAATCACAACGAACTGAATTTTGGCGACTAACCAAAAACATAAAATTTGATTATAACGTGTCGGAACCGGTTCAAATAACTAAAATAAATTGGAACTATCCGAAAGTTGATTGGACCACTAACCAAAACTAACCATAAGCGCCAAAATGGACTAAAACCTATAATTTGAAACTAACTGAAAGTAACCGAAAGTTGATTGAATGACTAACCAAAACTAACCAAAGGTAACTAAAAGCACCAAAACGGGCTAAAACTTATCAGAACAGATTACAAATGTTAAGTTAAAACTATCCTAAACTAATCAAATTTTGGCGACTAACCAAAACTAACCAAACACATTAAAATTGCTTATAACGTGCCGGAACCGGTTCAAATGACTAAAATATTTTAAAACTAACTGAACTTTACCGAAAGTTGATTGAACGACTAACTGATCAAAAGTAACAAAAAGCACCAAAACAGGCTAAAACGCATCGAAATAGATTAAAAATATTGAAGTAAGTTCAAACTAACCCAAATTATCCGAATTTTAGTGACTAACCAAAACTAACCAAAAACATTAAAAATGCTTATAACGCCTCGGTACCGGTTCAAATGACTAAAATAGATTAGAACTAACTGAATTTTACCTAAAGTTGATTGAACGACTAACCAAAACTAACCAAAAGTAAGTAAAAGCATCAAATCGGGCTAAAACGTATCGAAATAGATTAAAAATGTTAAAACCAATCCAAATTAACCGAATTTTGTTGACTAAGCAAAAATAACCAAAAACACTAAAATGGTTTATAACGTATCGGAATTGGTTCAAATGATTAAAATAAATTAAAACTAACTAAAATTAACTGACAGTTGATTGAACGACTAACCAAGACTAACCAAAAGCACCAGAAAGAGCTAAAACATATCGGAACATATTAAAAATATTAAGGTAAGTTGAAACTAACTCTAATTAACCGAATTTTGGCGACTAACCAAAATTAACCAAACCATTAAAATTGGTTATGACGTATCGGATCCGGTTCAAATGACTGAAATAAATTAAAACTAACCGAAAACTGATTGAATGACTAACCAAAACTATTCAAAAGTAACCATAAACACCAGAAAGGGCAAAAACGTATCGGAAGTGATGAAAGGTATTAAAATAAGTAACTAACCCAAATTCACCGAATTTTGGCGATTAACTAAAATTAACCAAAAACGTTTAAATTGGTTATAACGTATCGGAACTTGTTCAATTGACTAAAATACATGGGAACTGGCTGAAAGTAACCGAATGTTGATTGAATGACAAACCAAAAGTAACTAAAAGCACCAAAACGGGCTAAAACGTATCGAAATAGATTAAAACTATGGAAGTAAGTTAAAACTAATACAAATTAACCGAATATTGGTGACTAACCAAAAACACTAAAATTGGGTTTAACGTATCGGAACTGGTTCAAATGACTAAAATAAATTAAAACTAACTGAAAATTAGCATTTTTTTGTGCTTTTGGTTTCTTTTGGTTAGTCGTTTAGCCAACTTTCGGTTAATTTCACTTAGTTTTAGATATTTGAACCGGCTCCTTGATATTTTGGTTAGTTTTCAATTCAATCAACTTTCGGTTACGTTCAGCTAGTTCCAATTTATTTTTGCCATTTTAACCGGTTGCGATACGTTATAACCAGTTTAAATGTTTTTGGTGAATTTAAGTTAGTCGCTAGACTTCGATTAAATTCAATTTACTTTAATATTTTTATCTGTGCCGATACGTTTTAGCCCTTTTTGGTACTTTTGGAGAGTTTTGGTTAGTCGTTCACTCAATTTTCGGTTGATTTCAGTTAGTTTTATATTATTTTAGTCATTTGAACCAGTTCCAATACGTTAAAATCAAATTTATTGTTTTTGGTTAGTTTAGGTTAGTCGTCAATATTCGGCTAATTTGGGTCAGTTTTAACTTACTGTAATATTTTGAATCTGTCCGATACATTTTAGCCGTTTTGGTGATTTTATTTGCTTTTGGTAATTATTTAATCAACTTTCGGTTACATTTAGCTAGTTCCAATTTATATTAGTTGTTTTAATCAGTTCCGATATGTTTTAATCAAATTTAATGGTTTTGGTTAGTTTTGGTTAGTCCTTAAAATTTGGCTCATTTTGGTTAGTTTTAACTTAATTTAGTGTTTTCAACCTGTTCCGATACGTTTTAGCCCGTTTTGGTGCTTTTGGTTAGTTTTGGCTAGTTTTGGTTAGTCGTTCAATCAACTCTCGGATAGTTTTAATTAGTTCCAACTTAATTTAGTCATTTTAACCGATTTCGATACCTTATGATCAAATTTAAGTTTAAATAAACAAATTAACACGATCTCTCTCGCGTATGACGTCATGTGGCAAATGTAGCATGTACTTTTTCACTATTTGAGGCTCTATATTAGGATAACAGAAACATTTTCAATATTAAAATAACCTCAAATCGGCATACGTTAAAGCGTATTTTTTTTCTTGGTAGCGCTTTTGGAGACCGTCCGTGAGTGCTTGGCTGGCTGAGCCACCTTTTTTCTCTCTCTTGTTTGCTTGCTATTATTTATAAATATACCTACAAATATATCTATATAACTATTATTGTATAAACATAAATTGCTAATATATTTTTTGGAGTTTTAACCGCATCCATGATTGTCTGCATATATTAACATAAACCACTATGAAAATTGCACATATCAACGTGAGATCACTTTTTACAGGATTCTCCGATTTTTCAATCTTAGTACAATCTAATGATTTCGATGTTGTGATGGTCACTGAAACCTGGCTTTCAAAAAATTCTGATGTCAATCTTGTAAATATACCTAATTATAAATTATTTCGTAAGGATAGAATTGGCAGAGGTGGAGGAGTGGGGGCTTATGCTAAATCATGTTTAAATCCAACAATTATGACTTTTAAATTTCATATTAATTAGTTATTGGAGTATTTATGTTTAAAATTTTCTCTACCTAATAAAACCATATTTATCGGAGTATTTTATAGGCCACCAAAAACAAACATAAATACATTTATCTCGGACTTTGACAATATTTTGAGTGATGCCCTACCTCTGGCGGATGTTTTCATGTGTTTGGGTGACTTCAATGTCCATTTTTTTTAATTTAAATAACCCCGTTTTAGACACTTTTGAATCATATGGATTTTCACAGATTTTAAATGAACCAACCAGAATAACGAGTACATCCAGTACTTTAATTGACCCTATACTCATAAACAACACTGAAATAATTGATCGATATGGAACACTCTCTTGCGAGAACATCTCGGATCATAATCTAGTCTACGTACAGCATAATCTTCATTTTACAAAACCGCCGCCTAAGAAAGTTAAGTATCATTGCTTTAAAACCTTTGATATTCAGCGTTTTCAAACTGAGTTGGAAAATTTACCATGGCACCACCTATTTCGGGAACATAATATAGAAAATAAAATTATTATTTTTAATAATCTAATTAGAGATTTATGCGATAGGCATGCTCCAATTCGAGAAGTAAGAGTTACAAAATCCAAAACGCCCTGGCTAAATGAAGATATCATAAACTTAAAAAAACGTAGAAATAAAGCATGGCAAAAATATAAAAAAAGTGGGTTGGATATTGACCGGGAAAATTATAAGGTACTAAGAAATCAAATTGTTTCTTCTACAAGAGAAGCAAAAAAGAACTACTTAATTGGCATATCTGCCGAAAATAACTCTGCGAAAACATGGAGGGCCCTTAGAGATCTTAATATCCGCACTAACAAACAAAATTCTCTGCCTTATGACTTATCTAATCCGGAAGAAATTAATAGATACTTTTCATCTTTTTTACAGAACGTTTCAAATAAATGTGACAAAAAAATTGATTTTTTTAATAGTAATTTTTATAGTCCTAATTACTCACTTAGTTTCACTTTCACGAATATTGATGACATACATCATATCTTACATAACATAAAAATGAATGCTTTAGGAATGGATCATATCAACTCTAAAATGTTGAAACTTTGTAGTCCTTTTATCGACCACATTATTTTACACATTATTAACTACATTATTGAAAAGGGTACTTTTCCAACATTGTGGAAAACTGCCATTGGAATACCTTTGTCGCAGATAAACAACCCAAAATCTTTTTCAGATCTGCGCATTATCAGCATTTTGCCTGCGCTTTCGAAAATTTTAGAAAAAGTTCTCTACCAACAAGTTTATAGTTATTTCATGTCTAAGAGGTTGATACCTGATATCCAATGTGGTTTTAGGCGGGAGTTTGGCACAGCCACTGCCTTGACAGCAGTCCTTGATGAGATCATTAAGGCGTCTGACGAGGGCGACGAGAGTGTGCTCATTCTGCTGGATTTTTCAAAGGCATTCGATACACTTGACCATCGGCTACTTTGTGCTAAGTTAAAATACTATGGCTTTGACCAACTTGCATTGGAATTTATTAAATCTTTTTTAAGTAATAGGTCTCAGAGCGTGGTGTATGAGGGTGTCGAATCTAGCAGGGTGGGCATTCGCTCTGGAGTGCCTAAAAGTTTTATCCTCTCTCCTTCGTTATTCATTATATGCACAATCGATATAATCACATCTCCGATTTATTGTATGGCGCAGGCTTATGCTGACGATACGCAGCTATATTATTCGTTTAAGCACTCGGACATTTTACAAGCTGGACAAAATATTTCTAGGGACTTAAATACTATAAAAGCACTTTCAGATGAACATAATTAAACCTAAATTCGGATAAGTCAAGGGTGTTATGCTTCGGTAGTAATTTTAAGAGAAATATTATTAAGAATTCACTAAATCTACGAATTGATGACAGGCCTCTAGCTTTTGTCTCTGCTGCAAAGAATCTCGGATTGTTGATTGACGAAGAGTTACGTTTTGGTGAACATCTAAAACAGCTTATTAAAAGAGTCTTTTGCTCATTAAAAGTATTATACAGTAATAGACATATTCTCAGTTTTAATTTAAAAAAGATTCTCTGTGAATCGTTGTGCCTCTCTCATTTTACATACTGCGATTTTATTTATGGCCCCTGTCTATATGAGATTGATAAGGGCAGAATACAAAAAGTCCAAAACGCCTGCTGCAGATTGATATTTGGCCTTAGAAAATACGACCACATCTCGGCGAAAGTGTCGGAATGCAACTGGCTCAATATGAGTAATCGCAGGACTCATCACCTGGGAAATTTTATACATAAAACTATTAACAAGCCAAATACTTCTGAATTAATAAAAAGCAAATTTATCCCTAGACATAATATTCATAAAGTAAATGTGAGATATCCTAAAAATTCAAATACCCAGACATAAAACAGCTATGTTTAAAAGAAGTTTCTCTTTCAATGCTATTAATCTGTATAATTCACTGCCTGAAGAATTTAAACTTTATAATATTAACAAGTTTAAGTATAAACTCCGATCTCACTTATATTGTGAACAATTGCGTGGACGGTAGTCTGGTCAGCGGGGTTCTGCGAGGGGCGACTTGGATGGCTCCTTCCTTAAAATAAAATTAAAAAATTGAAGGGTGCTGCTTAAGATGATTTTAAATTGGTATGTATGCGGGTATTTTGACGCTCTTTCTCTTCTTGTGCTTGGTGATCTACGATTTTTTCTTGAGGTTCTTTTTTTTAGTATTATTTAGGGTAGTGTTATTAATAATTTATTTGTATTTATGTTTAAGTTGGAGAGGTGTGGTGGGCTCGCAAAGGTTGAGTGAGAGTAGCCATAGGCTAGACTTCGCCTGGGTGGGTGCACTTCCCTCTTTTAGTTCTTCCTTCATTTCTGATATTATGTTTACCATTATGTTTTATGTATTACTATTTCTGAAAATAAAAGCCGTTTATTATTGTTATTGTTATTATTATTATTATTATTATTATTATTATTATTATTATTATTATTATTATTATTTCTTTCTTTGTTTAGTCTCACATTTACATATGTGGTAAAAGGTAGTGAGGGCTTTCGCAAAACTCACACCTTGTTGACTTATTTTAGGATTTTCCTGACTATCCGACATGTTTCTAGGATCACTGATTTTTGCATGTCTGTTATTAGTTGATGTGGAAGATTATGTTTCGTGAATCCTGCGGGTAACTCCGGTGGTATGAGGCCTGTGACTGAGATGACTACGGGGAGGATGAGGACTTCTTCCATTTTTCACATTGATTTTATTTCTTCAGCTAGGTCCGTGTATTTTCGTATTTTCTCTGTTATTGTCTTCTGTATGTTGTGGTCCAGGGGGTGTGCAATATCTATTAACATTGTGATTTTGTTAATTTTGTCTATTACTGTTATATCTGGTCTATTGTTTATAATTGTTTTATCGGTTATAATTCCTCGGTTCCAGTATATTTTGTAATTCTGGTTCTCGTTGACTTGGTCTGGTGTGTATTTGTAGTACGGCTCTTCTATTGTTTTAATGTTATGTTTGTGGAGTAAGTATTTGTGGAGGATTTTGGCTGTCAGATTGTGCCTGTTTAGGTATTCTGTTTGTGCTAGTATAGAACATCCTGATGTTATGTGTTGTATCGTTTCGGGCATTGATTTACACACTCTATAGTTATCGTTTTCTATGTTAGTTTTTGTGATGTACTTTTGGTAATTTTTTGTCGGCACAACTTGGTCCTGTATGGAGAACATGAACCTTCTGTTTCACTGTACAGGTGTCCGAGTTCGATTCACTTGGTTGAGAGCTGATGTTGTTTATCCAGATCGTTTTTGAATTTGCCATGTAGTTTTTTGCTGTTCCATGTCTGTGTGATGTTTGTGAGGAATGTTTTCTTGTCTATTTGTTGCATTTGTGTGTGTGCTGAGCGGTGTGTATTTTTTGTCTGCTTGTTTGATAGACGCGTGTAGTGGTGACTGTGTTGCCTTCATGTTGAAGTATCTTTGTAAGCTATGTATTTGAATGTTATGTGTTAGTTCGATGTTGATTAGGCCTCGTCCTCCTTGTTTCCTAGGTAGATACAATCTTTCAACAGCCGAGTTAGGATGTAGGGCTCTATTATCCGTTAGGATTTTTCTTGTTAGTCTGTCTAGTGCTTGTACGTCCGTTAAGGTCCATTGTATGACTCCGAATGAGTAGGTTAGTATGGGTATTGCCCAGTATTTATAACCTTAATTTTATTTTTTGCGTAGAGTTTGTTGTGCATGATTCTTCTTAGCCTGTTCTTGTATTTGTTTTCTATGTTTTCTTTCATTTCTTTCGTTTTATGTGTAAGTGTTTCGTTTACTCCTAAGTATTTGTATGTTTCGTTGCTGGGTAGTGTAGGGAATATTATGTTATTTATTAAAAGCTCTATGTTGTTAGTTTCCGTTGTTTTACCTTTTTTTGCTATAAGTGATGTGCATTTATCTAGTCCGAAGTTCATTCGTATGTCCTTAGAGAACTTAGTAGTGGTTTCCAATAGCGATGATAGTTGATTTTGGTCCGGAGCATATAATTTTAGATCGTCCACGTAGAACAGGTGTGATATTTTGTAATCTTTTGTTGGGCTGTATCCAATATTTATCGACTTTAAAAGGCTGCTTAGTGGGTTGAGAGCTAAGATAAACCATTTTGGGCTCCATGTGTCTCCCTGGAAGATTCCTCTTCTTATTTTTATGTTATTAGTTTCTAGATCTGTGTGGGGTAGGGTGAGTATTAATTTTGTTTCCCAATTTTTCATTGTTTGTTTAAGGAAGCGTATGATGTTCTGATCGATTTTATAGATTTTTCAAAATGTGGAGCAACCATGTATGAGGAACGGAATCATAAGCTCTTTGGTAATCTATCCAGGCAACAGCTATGTTTCTGCCTTTTGCTTCTGCTTGTCTCGTTATCACCCTGTCTATTATGAGCTGCTCTTTGCAGCCTTTCGCACCTTTTGTACACCCTTTCTGTTCTTCGTGTTCGATTTTTTGCTCTGTGATATGTTTTGTTACCTTTTCTGCTATTGTTTTTGTGATAATTTTGTATATAGTGTTAAGGCATGTGATGGGTCTGTAGTTTTTAGGATCGTGTGTATTTTCGTTCTTAGGTTTGAGATATGTTATGCCATGTGTTAAGGATGGTGGAACCTCTGTTGGATGGGTAATTACATGTTGGATTATTTGTGCCATTTTTCTATGTAGTGAAGTAAGATGTTTCCAGAAATAATTATAGATTTTATCTGGTCCTGGCGCCTTCCAGTTTGGCAGCTTCTTCAGTATGATTCTTAATTCATCTATCGTTATTTCATATGGCATCATTGGTTCCACTGTCTCTGTTCTTTTTTGCTCTGTTTTGATCCACTCACTATTCTCGTGTTCCACTGGTTCTGACCATAATGACTTCCAGTATTGTTCGACTTCTGCTTGTTTTGGTGCTTTTATATTTGTTGGTTCTTCGTTTGCTCGTTCTAAATTCTGGTAGAAATGCTTTTCGCTTGATGTGAAGTTTGTGTTGTCTTGTTTACTTTTGTGGGAGATGATGTACCTCTTCAGTTTCTTACTTGACGCCATTAGTTTTTGTTTCAGTGTATCTATTGCTTCTGTTATTTGTGCTGTTCTTGTACCTGTGTTGTTATTTATGTTGAATTTTTTGTAGAGTTTGTCATGTTTTTGTTTTGGGTCTACCAATGAGTTATTCATTTGTGTAAGGTCACTACGAATTTGACTGATTTTTGTGTTCCAACCGTTTTTGCCATGGAGGTGTTTTGGTTGGATCTGTTTTGGCTTTATTATTATTATTATTATTATTATTATTATTATTATTATTATTATTATTATTATTATTATTATTATTATTATTATTATTATTATTATTATTATTATTATTATTATTAAGGGAATTTCTGTAAAAAAGTCACAGCAGCCATAATAACACAAGATTTCCATGACCGCCTGTTGGGAAAAAAGAAAGTGAATGGCTATTGCAAATTTTTATTTTTCCAGAACCAGTCCACCAACAAAACACGTTGTCATTTAATTGGTGCAGACCAACTATTTTAATTTTGAAGAACAATTCTATAGTCATACCCAGATTATTTGGTGCAGACCGCGTATAACCGCCACGTCAAAGTTAAAGTTGGCTGGTGAGGAATTTGCCGATCTTTTGCATCAGGTGTGGATTTATCTGGGACAGTAGTCCAAAGACAGATTGAATGGCCGCTTATTTATTGAGGTTTTTGCCTCAAAAATAAGTTATACAGAATAGGTATTTTTCCACAAGCATCAAGTATTGCATGATGTTTACATCAAATATTAACAGTTGAGAACAAGGCAACAAAGATATTATGGTACATTATTATTGATAGTAGGTTATATACAGTGTTTACATATGCATGTGGTTATTATATTTTTCGAAATTTAAGTATAAATATAAAAAGTTATTTCAAAAAAAGCACAAAAACTTAAATTGACTATTTAGCTACCGCAGCAAATAAAGATTGCAAGTTTTGTAATAAAAAAGAAATATAATTTTTTGATGATTAATAAAGTGGATGAATGTTCATAAACAATGGATGGAAACGAACAGAATTGCGTAAAATGTGGAAAAGCAATTGTAGAGGAGTCTTACCAGTGTGATGTCTGCTCAGAGAGAATCCATATAGTGTTCAAAACTCTGGAGCTCAGAACTAAGATGTATGCCACTACAAAAGAGGTTACTAATTTTTTCCAGTAATAATTGGAAACAAGTCTTCAAAAATATTCCAAAAATACCTACTAATGTTAATATTATATAATATAAAAAAAAAACAGCTAGCAAGTAAAAAGGGCCAAAATAATCAAATACCACCAACAATACCAGTTATGTCAACTAGAAAATTCAGCGAAGTAGTTACAAAAACAAACAGAGGAGGTAATCATAGTAATTCCTAAAGATAAGAAACAAGATAGTACAGCAACAAAGAAAGACATTGAAGATCAAACTGATCCTAGTGCAATTGGTGCACAAGTATTCCGAGTACAGTTTATTCAAAATGGTGGAGTAAAACATAAAAGAGAAATTGAATAATAAGTATGACATAAAAATAGCGGAGAAGAAAAACCCAAAGTTAAAAATAATGAATATTGAAAAAATATGATAGAGGACCAGGGCTTACTTCTGGAGAACGTTGTTCTGCAAAATGGTAACACAACAGATGAAGAAAGCAGAAATATGAAAATAATTAATGTATATGAGGATAAAAAGAAAAAACACATACTATAATATTGGAAGTAGACGTAAACACAAAGAAACAGATTGTAATGAATGGGAGCTAGTAACCGATTCTGAGTAAATTGATTCCACAAATTATTTCATAATTATTTCAAATTTATTCCAAAAATATACGTAAGTTTGTACTAGCTCTCCAACAAAGAAAATTCAAATAAATTATGTTTCGAATTAAATCACCAAGGGAAAACATTCAAATAAAATAATAACTTTATTATAAAAACAAAATTTAAATTGAAATTTAACTTTCAAGACATAATGCCCGAACCGCGTCTAAAGTTAAATCATTTTTGCCTAAGAAAAATGTACAACAAAAGCACCTATCATAAGCCTTATTAAAATAAAATAACTTACTATTGGAATATAATCCAAATAAGTAGCATTGTGTTTAACTTCACAAGATTCAAAATCCGACTTAAATCGCGGTTGACTTATACTTTTGGGTTTTTTCGACTGCATTATACCACGCGACTAGAAAAACTAACTTCAGGGAATATCAACCACTAGTTGCACGCTTCAAAAACAGATCCTCACAAGCTTTGCTTTAAAAAGAAAACCATTGGCCAAGGGGCGTTTCTATTAAGAATATTCACCGAACAAAGACAATTGGATCGAAATGCAAAAATCGTGTTTTTCAATCGTATTTTCCAATCTAGATCGAAATTCAAAAGGCATGTAACTAATTTTAATAGGATAATTAAAATTAAAATTTGGAACACTCGGCGGTATTGAAATTTACAAAACATGATAATCCTCTAATTGCCATATTAAAATTTTCGGCGACTTAGAAATTTTAAGTGTTCTCAGTAAAACTATTTTAATAGCTGCAGGTGTAGAATCCAAATTTTTCTAGGAGAAAACAAATCGTGAAAGTTGGTATAAAAGCGAAAAAATATCTGCGAAAAAGTTAGTCTGAAAATAATCTTCACCGTAGTAACACGCCCCCTGCCCAAAATTATGGGAACTCTGAAACGTTTGTCTGAAAATAATCTTCACGCATAGTAGTACGTTCCCCTGCCCAAAATTATGGGAACTCTGAAAAGTTAGTCTAAATGGGACTAGGGAAATTTTTAGTATAAATTTATCTTTTAAGTATGTTCTTCTGTCCAAATGGTTAAACAGTAATGACCAAATTGTAAAAAGTGTCTCGAAGTACCAGAGACTCGTGGAAATTAAATAAGTAATTAAGCAAATTCATTTCGTCGGCTCGAAAAAGTACTGTAGGAACGTGAAATTCATCACTCGTCGTGAGAGAAGGTGGTCTAAAAGCTATTAAGGGTAGGATAGCAGGTTTCTAGACCTAGAAAGTAAGTTTAGTTTTAAATCATAATGCTAAGGGTGCCTGTATGTATAGAAACATTATTGCTGCATGTCTTCGATAATTTCATGAGTATCTCATTAAAATTCAGTGCTAGTGTCATTCTGCATTTTATTTATTAGGGAATGTAGAATTTTTTCACCATATTCTTTAATTGAGTTTGAGCTCTAGGGAAAGTTTGATACAAAGTAAATCACAGCGGGATGAGTATTAATGCTAATGAATTTTCTTTTTATTATGCCATAACTGATTGTATGGCAAACTTTTAAATACCTAGGTCATACCAGAAATTACCTGAAGAAATTTGAGCCAACCACTGGTTAAATATGAAATGCTTCTTTTAAATTGTGTGCTCCCTTAAATTCGAAATCTCAATTATTAGTTTAAAACGGAAAGTAATTTGGCCTACGCTCATTTCATTATAACTAAGGTTAGATTTGAGTACTGGAAAGTGGATTGAAGTTACTGACTACTAGGTGGAGAAATAGGGGTTGTTGTCCGTGTTGTCTTGGTAAATTATTTTCAACAAAATAGGGTGTCAACACACTGCTATTGCGATCTTGGTATTAGAAAATGAACAGAAGTTGAAGAAAAGGCCGAAATTACATTAAGTACATAAAAGGGTGTAATCGGCGGTAATCACAAGATATCCAGAAGAGAAGTGCTATAGATCGGTTGGAAAAAATTGCAGATACTTTGATCATGTAAATGTTGGTCAATGCAATAAATGTTGGAAATATATGATCATATGGCGAGAGAATGTACATATAAAGACTTCATTTGTCCTAAATGTAGTGAAAATCACAAAACGGAGGATTGCAAAAGTGATAATGAAATATGTGTAAATTGTGTCAAGGATGAGGTAAATTAATAGGAGCATGATTCCGCAAATATTTGTAGGAATGAAGGCTTATAGTAAACAAAATTGAACATAAAACAATAGTGCTCGGTGAATATCGATATCCCTCTTTTGATGTACTCAACAAAGTTAGCTGATCTGAAATAAATTTTAGATTTTCAGTAAGTTCATCGGAGGTTAGGTTTAAAAGAATATCCGTTACAGATTTTAAAATCTTTTTTGGTTTCTCGTCATGGTCAGAATCACGATGATGTGAACTGATCTAGCTCTCGTTGGGAGGGACTTTTACTATAGTACTGGGGAGGGCATTATTAACAGGAATTGATATCATATTATCAATTGTATCGATTAAACTTACTTATACATCCAAACTGCCGGCCGGTTATAAATAGAAATTTTAAATTTATTATTGAAACAGAAATAATTTTAAGTTATTATTTATTACAATCGTCGAAGCTGTTACAGAACCAGTAGTATATTCAAGCTTACATAAAGGTATTTTATCTATAACCCTTACTGAAATCCACCCTTACTTAACAATAAAATTTGAAAATAGCCTCTCTATGGATGTTAAACTCCTCATTACTTTGCTCTATTGCTTGCAAAAATTGTAATTCCTCAAGTTCGTTATTTTTTTCATCTTTACTTTTAAGAAAAAATAATTGGGGGAGTTTGGAAAAATAGGTGGTATGGCCTTTTCCCTCAATTGAAGCTTTTTAAATGTACTGTAATAATTTTACTTGATTTAGGATCCTGTGCCGAATTAATCCAAATTATATTACCTGCAGGAAAACTCACACACTTTAGTGTTTTTATAGGGTACTAAATCGTCCCGTGGAATCACTAGCGTCTTCAGGCAGCGGTTTGTTTTAACTTTTCTTCCCGGCGACGCGGCTGAATGTCGGTAATAATTATGGGCTATTGTTAATTAAATTCATTGTTGTAATTTTGATGTGGCAGGGACTGAAATTTATTATTGCCAGTATTATCATACCTGGATGAAACTTTTAAGCCTGTTTTCTTAAAGGGATTGTATCAAGGGAGGGCGAGAATTTAAAACAGGACTGTTAACTTTACGTATGGCCCTCCGCTCGCTCTGGGCGGAACCAAGCAAAGCTAACCCAAATTTAAAAAAGGAAATAAACATAACTTAAAAAAATATAATGTATTGCCACTGACTGTAAAAACATGTATTGCCACTGACAGGAATCGTACCCGAGCCGCCGTATCACAAGCACTGCGATAAATCACTGCATCTTCAGATCTCTTGAAAACTATTCACTGGACCATAAAGACATGGGTAATTCGGCCGATTCGGCCAACGTCGCGTCGTGCGAAGACGCTAGTCGCGGAATCGCCCGTAGCCACTTTTTTGGCAGTCATTACTTTTTGGGAAGCCAAAGACATACACTTTTGGTCCTTAGGGGTAGTACCCACGGCAACCTGGAGCACCACATTTAAACGGGACTGTTCACATAACTTTAAGCACGATATAAGTTCTAATTATAAACAAATTCATCGAAAATCAATCGAAAATTGAACAATAATATGATCCCGTATCAGAGTGCTAAGTTGCTACCCTAAAAATCATTTTCCCATTTTACGCTGCCGGTTTTACATCGAAGAGGGGAACTCGGAATTCCAGTTGCCCAGCGTGACAATCAACGGCAAACACGGAAGAACGTGCCATAAATTGATAAATAGTTTTATGGACTCCCATTCAAAGGTATTCTTAAGGCAAAAGCATTTGACGTCACTGCAATTTTAATATTAGCCAGTAGGCCTTTGTGAGGGAGGTATTGGCTGGCGCCATAATGGGGCTCCCACTTTTTTCGGATTTTACGTGGGTATACGGCAAGCGTCTCATCGTCGTGTTTTTAATTTTAGTAAATAAATATTATAAAAGTACATAATAAGTAATGATTTTCTTTTATTTTTATTATTTTTGTCGCAGTAATTCTTCCAAATATTGCAAAAAATCTACATTTCAATATTAAGTTTATACGTTTCTTTTCAGGTTTTTAATTGTAAACTTACATTAAAATGCGAGTTATTTTTTGGTTCTTTAATAACGAATTTTAAAAAAAACATTAAATTCAATTGACAGAGAACTTTATTACTCGGTGTTACAACGAAAGCTTAGTACTAGGTCGAACAAAGTCAAGTAAAAAGTTGTTGTTGCAAACAGGTGCACCTATATTTATAACCTTCGGTGCATCTCGGTGCATTGAGTACATTGCGATAAGAAACTGCTGACTCCATGGTTTTCACGGATTCTGGGGACCATTGGCGTATCATAACTCCTCCACCCTTAGAGGAAAATCCGGGGGGTAACCACTGGATTGGAGGGAGGCATGGCTTGTAGGGGTACTTCTGCATCTCCATCCTGGTTTTCGGCAATCGGTATTTCTTTTTTCTTAAGTCTTCTTCTTACATAAATGACAGCAAAAACAATAATAGCTAATAGGAGTAAAATACAAATTAGTATTAACCAAATATTGTTATTCTGTCCAAAAATGTCATCGTTTGAAATATTATTTAATTTTTGTTTTTGAGTATCGAGCGCACTTCTTACATTTTTAAGTTCGTCCATGTTAATACTATTTATTTTAATTGGTTTTATATTTGAAGTATCTTGCTCGAAATAAAAGTCACTTTTAATATTTAGTTTTGGCAGTTCAATATTCTTAAAATGATTTTGGATATTTTGATAGTTTTTTATTTTTATATTACCGATTTGCACTTCACAATCAGAGTCAATGTCTATTAGAAATGTTCCATTAATTATTTTATTTTCGCGACTATTTCCGCATTTTTCTCTTAAAATATTTGAATTAGGCGAAATTATTATCCAGTTATTATTTTCTAACTTTTGGACTTTCACATCACTCACTTGGACTGGTAAAAATTGACAATTTGAAGGGCTTTCCGTAAGCTTAATAATTGTACTTCGCAAGGGGCATCTTCTTCCTTAATTTAAATTGGATTATTTCCTTGGCAAATATATTCTTCAGAACCAACTTGTACATATTTCTCACTAAAGAGCATATAATTATGTTCATTTAGGGCTAGGTATTTGGATTGGGGTAAAATAAAGTAAAAGGAATTATTTTTGTGAACTGGGAGAGAGTACAAGCGATAGTAATCATAACTTTCATTTTCTACAATTGGCACTTCAAGTATGAAAACTATTTTATTACCTCTCGAATAACTTTTAATTGTCAGCGTTTTTTCAAATAATAATATATTCTCTAGTACAGGCTCAAATGGTAATTTATTCGTTAATAAATTATTATTGATTAGTTTTATTTCATCAAGTAGTTCAGTTGGTTCAATCATCGAATTATGAAACGTATTAAGTTTCGAAAATGAAATAGCAATTTCTATTTTTTCGAGAATATCATATATTTCTTGGAAAGCGGTAGTAATTTGTACCGTAATAGTATGAACAATTAAATATTGATATGTTTTGATACCAAACAACTTTACATTCTTTAAGGTGTTTTGTATCTCAGATATTTTACTTTCCAAATTATTTTGATTTTCGACAAGTGTTTGTACTGATTGATTAAAAATATTTATTGTCTTATCAAGTAATGTAATTTGCTCATTAACAAGACTTTTTATTTTTATTTGATTATCCGAAAGCTTGTTAATTGCATGTTCATAGCGAATTGCATCACTACTATCTAAATTGCCAGTTATTGCTTTAATAATTGATCCTAGTCCATCGATTAGTCCATGTTTTGATTTTTGTACTTAATATTGGGGTTTCTTTAGTTCCTTTATATGTATTATTTCGCTCTTTTTATTTTTATTATTTTTAGGCGAAATCTCAACTTTATTATTTTCTAATATTTTAATGATTTCGTAAGGACCTAAAAATTTATTTTGTTTTTTATTTCTGTTTTGTGGATTTTGTTTATATACAGTGGTTCCTAATTTAAAATCATCATTAGTATCACCCTGTATATTATGTTTAAGTATAACTTTTTCTTTATTAGATTCAATAGTTTTATTTACCGTTTCATATACATGTTTTAGTTTTTCTTTATGGTTTTCCGCATAATCTGAATAGAACGTATGTGGAATGAATATTTCATTTGGGTCTCTTAAATGTGTATGTCCAAATGTTAATTCAAATGGTGTATATCGTGTAGCAGAATGTATCGTATTATTGTATGCGATTACTGCATAATCCATTATATTTTCTTTATCGTTTGGATGAGTTTCCAATAAAATTCGTAAATGTTCAATAATGCTTGAATGAAATCGTTCAACAATACCGTTTGAATCATGATGATAAGGTGTGGTAAAATGTACATTTATTTTATGTAATTTTAGTATTTCTTTTACCGTTTCATTATTAAACTC
Organism: Pissodes strobi; assembly: GCA_016904865.1. Taxonomy (NCBI): domain Eukaryota; kingdom Metazoa; phylum Arthropoda; class Insecta; order Coleoptera; family Curculionidae; genus Pissodes; species Pissodes strobi. The sequence goes on from MU183924.1 coordinate 28,296, forward strand.
ACATCCGTTATCTAAAATAAATTGATTGGGTATTCCATAAGTTGTAAAATATTTAATAAGGGCTTTGCTAACATGTATAGCAGTTTTTCCGTCTATTTGATATGCTTGCGCTAATTTCGTAAAAGCGTCAACTAATGTTAAATAATGTTTACTATCAAAAGTAAATATATCAATATGAACTATTGAAAATGGTCTCATTGCTGTGTCTATCAATATTAAAGGTGAATAGGGCTTTTTCCTAGCATATTTTGTTCGATTGCATATTTCACAAGAATTAATAAAATTCGTAACTGATTCTTTAAGACCTATCCAATAATAGTTTCGTTTAAGATATTCCATCGTTTCTAATATTCCTCTATGATTAGATTTACCTTCGTGGTGATTCTTAATTAGCATAATTTGTTCATCAATATATTTTATAGTGTTTACAAGTTTCGAACATTTTATAAGTTTGGGGCCATTAACCGAAAATTTGTTAACATAAACGTTATTAAATGCGATATATAAATCATTCGTACGAAAGTACATACAATATGTTTTTCCTTGTGATGTATAATCTCTAAGAAATTCTGTAATAAGATCCTCATTATTCTCGCGTGGGATTTTAATTGTCGTTATCTTATGATGCTGATATGTTTCCTGGGAAATGCTTATCTTTGCATGAGGCCATGAGAAAACTAAGATTTGATTTACTTTGTTGTTTATCATTTCGTCTAATATTCTAATTCCTTGAGTTAAATTATCATTATTAGTTGAATGTTGCGTATTAGAACTCGATATTCGGGGTTTTAATTGTACGTCTTGTAATATTTTAATTTTATCGGTTTTATTAACATTTTCCCGATTTTGTTTATTTACTTTACTAGTACTTGGTTGATTATTTATATTTGTTTGATTATTGGAATTATTCATTTGAAAATTAGGCTCTACAATATTTTCTGCAATTTCTCTTAATTCGTCTAATGTAATTGTATTAATGTCACCTGGGTTAACAATTAAAGATTCGTTCTCTAAAGCATTTATTTGTACACGCGACAAAGCGTCTGCATTTGTATTTGTTTTCCCTTTTTTATATACTATATCGTAATCAAATTCTTCTAATCGTAGTCTCCAACGTACTAATTTCGAATTAGGCTCTTTTATATTAAATAACCATACGAGGGGTCTATGATCAGTATAAATAGTAAATTTTTGTCCGAATAAATACGGTCTAAAGTATTTACATGCCCATACAATGGCGAGTAATTCTTTTTCAATCGTACTGTATTTTTGTTCCGATTCGTTTAATGTTCGCGAAGCAAATGCTATCGGTTTATCTGATCCAATTTGTCCTTGTGACAATACAGCGCCTAATGCTATATTTGAGGCATCAGTTGTTAATATAAATTTTTCTTTAGAATTGGGATATTGCAAAATTGGTGCATTCATTAATAATTGTTTACAGGCGTTAAAAGCATTTAAATATTTTTCATCGATTTTAATTATAGCTTTTTTCTTTAAACATAATGTCATTGGTTTTGTTATCTGTGCAAAATCTTTAATAAATTTTCGGTATGTAGGGTAATAATTCAATTTGGGCGCAAAATAAATTTAATGATATT
>MU183924.1:47623-105086 GCA_016904865.1 Pissodes strobi
CGTTAGTATTGTGTAAATAATAATGTGTCAAATAAAGAAAGAAAACAATTTCTACCATTTCAATCTCAAATGAACTCGGCATTTGCGCCACTCCCAGCCCCACTTTATTTGGTTTTACCGCCAGCGAGGTTAGCTCTATTAGTGCAGTTTCAGCGATCACTCGATTAGCACCAAAACGTGCTTGCTTCCTCTGGCCTTTTAGGCCAAATTCTCCGTTTGTATGCACAGATATTTGTAGAATATCTAGTTTATCTCTGTAACCTTTGTTCACACTTGGACAAAGACCTCATTTGGGCGTTTTTAACGTAATTCTAAGACAAGAGAGAATCCTATCGGATAGTCCGGACACGGGAGGACGCCGGACGTTCGGGTTTAATGAAAATGGGCTTTGTCTCGACTCGTCTTTTTCTGTCACTTTCGGAGTTAGTTCCCTCGACACTAGCGCTCCATGCGCAACTGAGTTGCGCATCAAACGGTGTGCATAATCAGACATATGATTCGTAGACTCTACTTTTATTATTTCCTCGATAGTTTGCCAGTTATTCGCAGTCTCGATTCTTTAAAGAAAAGAGCCAGATATACCAAGCGGTCCACCTTTCGTACCACGGACCTTACCTCCCTAACAATGCAAATGTTTAGCTCCATCTTTAGATGTCTATTAAGAAGTATGCATTAAAGCCGAAATAGACAAAAATAACTCGATTTTATCGGACAAGCAGGTTTGGAATATAACACCTGTCATTCTAAGCCATAATATTTTCTACCATTACGTCTGTGGCCTTCGCCAAAGAATTAAAGTATTTTAAAATAATTATATTTTAAACCTTTAGTTTCTATAATAATTATGTCAAGTTATTCTTATGTGTTTTTAGTTAGCAAAATAAGTATTTTGATGAGCTAATCTTCATAAGCGATTCGTTAAAATAAAATATGTTTTTACTTTTGATAAAGTAAAAAGAAAAAGATTATAATATAAAAAAATAATTAAAGAAAATATTGCAATAAGAATATGGTAATATAAAGATAATAATTATGTAATGTAATACTAGTTATAAATAAAATATCCTAAAGATATACAATTTATATTATTTGTAATTCGCCTACTGTCAGTTTTAAGAACACCTTGTGTTTTCTTTTTATTCCATCACGGTGATGCCCAGGTTCCTTGTAGCTTGGTTATCAAATTTATCCATTGTTTTTATGTCCAATATAGCAGTAAGTGCGACAATAAGTCCCAGACCTAAAACATCCATAAAGTCCATTTAAACTTTAGAAACTTTAACACTAATATTTTATTATTAACAGGTAAATATAAAAATGGCAAAAGTATAGTCTGTCTAGAAAGTATCCGGAAAAAAGAAAATACAATTAAAATTTTTCGGTTTAAATTTTTATTAGTTGAATTATAAAATTACAACAAATAATTCATCTCATTTACATATACAACCTCCATTTATCTCTAAACGCTTCACGTATAGTGAAGATACACCAGAAACTAGGTGACCGTCATAACGTTCGGTCATGGTGGTCCAGGTGTAAAACTGACCGAATCAAATCTGTGTTACTTTGTGGCATTACTCGTTCCACTTCAATGTTTGTTAGTCCCCATAATGTGTTTTCACTGAGACTCAGATCGGATGAAGCTGCTGCTATGAATTTGTTGCCAATTGGTGTTCTTGCCTTCAAGCTTAAATATAGACAGAAGTATGGCATCGTGCAAATTTCTTAATCTTTTAAATGTTTAATATTGGTTTTAGTTTTAAACTATGAGGTGGGCTTTTTAGTGCCTATCATGTAAATAGTTTATGAATAGATATTGGCCTGCTTAAATCCCAGCTATACTCGAGTTTAAGACAAACGTAGTCCAATTTATTGACCCTAGATCCCTAAAATCCCCTAAAATGGTACATTATAAGTGCCCGAGCGTAGGGAAGACAACAATTCGCTGAGGAATTAAATGACATATGTCACTAAATTCGTGATTTATACGTCATCTTCGCGTTTCGCCAAGTATGTATATCATCGCTGAAAAATGTCCGGCGAGATAATACTGATGTACTGGACATTCATAGTGCCAAACTGAAGTAAAAGGGTGACATGAAGTCCTATATTATACTAGGAGGTTGTTCAAAAACCATTTGAACATGTTTTCAAATCTAGCGATTTAATTCGTATTATATTAACATTCCACGTCACTGTGTTCGCATTTCAAAGAAATCAAAGAATGTCTCTTAAAAACCTCAGCGATGCTACAGTGACTTTATACAAGACAGTAGCGACAAGCAGCAATTTAGCTCCGCCCATCCGCCATTAGGAGGCAAAATTTATGGCGGGTTTGTATTATTAGCATGGATATTCAGATATTTTCTTTCAAATTAATTATTTTCCAGACATCTACCTATAAAATGTGATATTAAAATCATAAAATAGTGATTAAAACGAAATTTTAATTTAGTTTATTTTATAGAAAATCTGGATAGCTGCGATAAAATATCACCGTTATGAATAAAAGATGTGTGTTTAGGAGAGTTTGTAAATTTAATAATAATTATTGTTATGCTATATGTTACACTAAGTAATAATGTTTTTAAAATAAAAAGGGTAATTAATTATTACTACTTATTTTTTTATGCTGTAGGATATTTGGCAATTAAGTAAATAAGTTTTATGAAGAAAGATGCTTTTTTAATTTATTAATTATCATTAGATGACTAGAATGTTACTAGTGTTTATATTAAGACTCGGAATTGTATTCGAATATTTCACTATTTTAAATTAGAATTTTTTGTTAGTTAAAAAATTCGAATATTTCACTAATCGGATATTCGAATATTGGACTGTTCGAATATCCTGTTTTTTGTGGAACAGTTATCATATAAGGCTTTTTTGTTCTTTATTTAAATTTCAATTTTTTTAAATTTGCTGCGTTAAAAAACTCATTTTCAAAATTATTTTGAATATGAAAGTCATGTTTACGTAGTTTTTGAGCAGTCTTTACAAACTTCGAAAAGTTTTTATTTTATATACCTAGAGGCGTTTTTGATGCTACATTACGTAAACAAATATAACAAGTTTTTGATGTTCGTTTAATACTTTGCATTAAATATTCCACAATGTTGTATAATGAATTCATGCCAATGTAATTAACATTAAGCCCAGAAAAATTAATGTTTTTGGGTATAGACAATTCGCTATATCGTCCATCACTCTTTAACATACAAACACAGACACTAAAGTTTTATGGTGTTATGAAACTCCTTAAATGTTTTTAACGACACTATATATTTACAACAAAGTAAAGTTACACCAATAACTACGTTCTTATATGGAAAAGGGACAACACGTTCACAAGACGTAAACAAAGAAAATTTTGCCTCGTCCGCCATGAGGAGGCAAAACTAGTCCGGCCAATAAAAATCGATACATCGATTGTCGCCACTGTCTTGTATAAAGTCACTGTAAGCGATGCATGTTCCTAGCGCCATCTCTTGTTACAACGTTTACTCATCCGCGCTCGGCATCGTAATACAAGAAAACAGTTTTCTTTAAGTTCCACAGAACCAGTCCTGCATCGAGCTGCATAATTAGTGCTAGGCCAATGACATCGATGTATTTTGAAGCCCAAGGCCGTGTCAGCTACAGTGCAGAAACGCATTCGACCAATCACTGTGCTTTCACAGCGAAAACGGAAGCAATCACTTTAGCTTCTCTAAATTTCCGATCTGTAACAATCAATTTTATAAAAACTAGTTAACGTATTTCGACCAGATTTGTGTCAAAATTCATAAGTTTATTTTAGACAATCGTCGATGTTAAGTTTTATATAACTTCGCTGTATTTACATTATTTGCCCGGAATGATGTATCTTCTCCCACTAGAAGGAGAGGAGACAACGCGTTCTAGTTGATCCAGTTCTCACAGTCTGCATCTTGACCCCTCAACTAAGTAAGACGCGCTGTGTGCGCGCTCCCGGTGGCATCACCATCGACCATGCCATGCAATTTCACGTGTTGTGAACTCCCAATCTCTCAAGATTATCTATCTCAAAGGGCATTTGTGGTACTCTGCCATTGCGACATCTCGTCGCAGTTGTCTTTTTCACTCTCTCAAAGACCGACAAGTAAAAGGAATCTGTTGGCTGCTGGCCATCTCCGGAAAAATTTAGACGCTATAGTAAGCGTTCCCTGTGGAACTCGGCCATGTAAGTAAGCTCACTCGTTCACAATCATTCCTTCAAAAGCCGAAAAGTAAACGGCGTTTTTGGCACTCGGCCAATATTCCATCTGCTTTATTAACATAAAGTTTCCCTTAAATGCTATATCAATTACACGGAGTTTGCGTGTATAAAAAACCGCATTTTCACAAAAACATTCCTGTCATGTTATGCATATGGCTGCATAATATTCTCAATACTACAATTTGAGTCATTCTTATTTGCAAGAAGTTTAAGTACATTGTATATAGAATATATAAGCTAAGGAGAAACTTAGTGGTGTTTTTAAAAGTGACATTTCCTGTGTTTGAAGATAAATTGCTGAACGATTGAACGTAGCTTATTGTGGACATTAAGGTAATATTTATCCTTTTATTATTGCTTGTATATTACTGTATTTGATCTCAGAGTTATCTCAGTTAATCGATTTCACAGTGAATGGTTTCGTAGGAACTTTAACAAATATTTAACTGTGTTTAGCTGCAAGATTGTGTTTATAATCATATATTTGATTAGGATTGTTTATGCAATGGTTTAGCTTTTAAAGATATTATTTTTCTGATATTGTGCAAAGTCGATACCTAGTACCGACAGATATTGTCCATATCATAGCACTGACTAGATACAATAATTTAATGTTTAAATTTTGTTTATTTATGAGCTTTGTTTTGTTTACAAATTCACTTTAGAACTAGCCCCTATGGTAATTTATAGTGCTCTATTTGTTTAGAAAATCGACCAAGATCGAATCATAGAAAAGTGATTTATAAATGCACGAAATAGAACTTTCACTGTATCCCCTCCACTTTTTGTTTTGATTCGTGCATACACCGCTGTGCGCTTGCACCGTTTTTCGACGTCTGTATTATCCTTGGACGTCCGTCACAAAACAAAAGTCATGTCAGTCATGTCAAATTATTATTGTATTTATTGTGTCGAGTTTGTTGTTTGAATTAACTTTGCACTGGTGAAATATGTTTTACTATTGTGTGGCTTCCTGTATCTGACTTGTACGATGTTAAGATTTCCATATTTGGATGAATCGGTAAGTACCTATCCATTGACGTTAGACGTTAGTATTATAACGTCAATGTACCTATCAGTCCTACCACAGACCATTTTTGTGTTGTAACTAATTTACTAATTACCTTTTATGCATGCAAAATTAGTTTAACTACTCTAGAAAATCTAAATGGATAGGAAATACATATAAGAGTCCCAATAGAGTATCGGCTAGGCAAATGCAGCCCAGATTGATTTAAATGCGGGTGCAAAAAATCCAATTTCACAAAAAGCCTGTGTTTGAAGTTAAATACCCCTTTTAGCAAAATTACTTCATTTTAGTCAGCATTAGTAAACATTTAAAGCCCTAATAAGAGTTAAAACATTTGTTGTTGGGATTAATTTTTTATATTAAAATTCCATTTTTATGCTTTGATACCATGTTCATTGAATTTTAATTATTGTTTTCAAAGTAGGTAACTAATCGATGCCTAATCTTTAATTTAAATAAACATTAGATTTGGTCAACTCAAGATAACAGATTAGGGATTTTGGTAATTTTTTAGATGACGTGTCAGACCGATTTTGTCGTTTTTTCCTCAGAATCATATAAATTGAGTGCTTTTACATAATTTTTAGACGTTTTTTTTATTTGCGGAAACCTAATAGTAATCAACTGTCTTGCGGGACAATGGAGTGAATAGGGGTGCTGGGTAGGGTAAAAAGTGTATAAAAATAGAAAATATTGAATTTGCAAAGACGAATTTTGTCAAAAACTTGTGTTACTTTTATAAATATTACTAATTTTTCACTTGGCGCATGGCCCTCCGCTCGCTTCTGGAGCGCAGCCAAACAAAACTATCCCAAGGCACGGTATAAATAATATCATTTGTACTCTGCCCAAGGCATGCCCCAAATGAAAAAAAAACTGAATTGATACTGTCAGACGCTTTAGTCTTTTGCACACGTGAAACTCTATTTTATTTTTTTTACACGAAAGTATGAGTTTCCCCCTATAGGTCAGTTGCATCCTTAGGTAACATCAAAATTCAAAAACTAATCTGACACATCATCTGAAAAATTACCGTGATGTGATTTTACCAGTATAAGTATTGTAAAAGGTCAATATTTCACAGTCCTGTGTTATCAATGTTATTCATGATTTTACTACTTACTCTTTGAAATCCTTGACTCACTTCTCAAACCACTCTACTGCCTACTGTTTAAATCATGGAGGTATAAACTCCCTTCAATAATGAATGGCATTTAACCATTTTAAATAATATTTACCTGTTACAGATATTTACGATCCGGATTTCTCGAATAGGGAATGAGAAAATAGAACAGCTACCTCTAGAACAAGTGTATAAGAAGTACTTTTTCTACGACCATTGGAAAATAAACAACTTTCGTCACAGTTTACCTGAGCCGAAAACATCATATGTGTACCTTCTTCTGTAGTTTGGTCGATTCCTTCTGGCTCGCCCTGTAGTTATTGAAATATGTTTTTTTTTATCCTTGACATGCGCCAAAATTGTAAGGTAAAGGTTGGCAATGTTATGAAAAAGGTATAACAGATTGAAAGTCATCCGCATCTCAAACCAATAATTACATACAAATTCTGCCATGCTGTCGGGAAAAAATGTATATGTGCAAAAGTCCAATATTTAGAATTTTTATGAAATATATTTATGCAACTGGCCATAGTTAAGGATATCATAGCAGAATCTTTCATTTTGGGACTTAGGCATGAAAGAAAAGCAGATTTTATCAACATCATTAATAAATCAGTAATAAATAAATAATTTATAAATATGCATGTTATATTCCTACATTGATATATTGTTTTATTTATCACCAATATCCCTGGTTATCAAATATTTGCTAAATAGTAAACATTTGCACAGTATTCGGAAACTTGCTGAAATTGCTATTTTTCAATAACTCTCATTTCAAAACTTAATTTTTGACAGATTTTACACACAAATTTTTCCAAAAATTAAGTTTTGGAGTGATAGTTACTCGAAATAGAAAGTTCAGAAAGTTTCGGAGCACTGCTGTATTTCAAAACAATTAAAGTTTCAAACCAGACATCATTTGAACGACCCGCCAAAGATTAGTTCATTGACTACACCGCTATGGCAGCACAGTCGCAAAAGCTACTGGCAGATACTACAGAAGTGAGTGTTCTATTTCGTGTATATACAGGGTTGTGATAAATTAAGGAATAAATTCAATATTCAGGGTTGTGATAAATTAATTTAAAAACCCTCGTACACGTCGATTTTATTTTATTGTTGCGCATATTCTACTATAATTTGGAAGTATACAGGGTGACTCACAAAAGCGACACAACTGACAACTTAATTTTTTTAAATGAAATGCCCCAATTTTTTGGATTGATTCGGACTCTACGAAAAATTCTAGATGTATTTCATTTAACATAACCTATAAGTAAAATTGATAGTTTTCGAGATATTAACAAACGCATATTCAAAGTTTTCCCTTTTTAAAGAAATGTAAAATCTAATGATTTAATGTTGTTCATCAAACGTCTTGCACTTTTCTGTCTTAAGCCTTTTGCGATTTAGAACTTGACATTTAAATTTTTCAATATTATCAGACAACTGAAGAATAGCAAATGATAATTTATTAATAATTGAGAATGTAACAAGATCGTACATAACTTAGTACACAATGCATAACTATTTAAGTAAGTGTTCAAAATGGCTACTATTTACAGCCCTGCAGTGCCATAGGCGATCGGAAAATTCCTGTTGCACATTACTAACTACATATAGAGAAATGTTTCTTATAACACTTCGAATTCGGTCTTTAAGGATTTCGATAATGTCCGGCTTATTTATGTATATCATATTCTTAACATAACCCCAAAGGAAAAAGTCTAGCGGTTTTAAGTCCGGAGACCTCGGTGGCCACTCTATAGTACCACGCCTCCTTATCCATCGCCCCGGAAAGACGTCATTCAAATATCTTCTAACATCCGCCCCATTATGAGGGGGTGCCCAATCCTGCTGATACCATAATTATTCTCTTAGGAGATCAGGATCTATTGCATTGAATATACGTATGTTAGTATCTCGAAAACTATCAATTTTACTTATAGGTTATGTTATATGAAATATGAAATACATCTAGAAATTTTCGTAGAGTCCAAATCAGTCCAAAAAATTAGGGCATTTCATTTAAAAAAATTATGTTGACAGTTGTATCGATTTTGTGTGTCACCGAGTATACTTACAAATGATATTAAAATATGCGCAACAATAAAATAAAAACGACGTGTAAGAGGGTTTTCAATTTAATTTGTCACAACCCTGTATATTCAATTTATTCCTTAATTTACAACGTTACCTGGAATTTTTGCAAGATTGTTTAATACCTGCATTGGCTACCCTATATCCTAATGCAATAGATCCTGATCTCTCAAGTGAATTATTATGGTATCAGCAGGATGGGGCACCCCCCTCATTATGCGGCGGATGTTAGAAGATATTTGAATGACGTCTATCCGGGGCGATGGATAGGGAGGCGTGGTACTAAAGAGTGGCCACCGAGGCTTCCTGACTTAAATCCGCTAGACTTTTTCCTTTGGGGTTATGTTAAGAACATGATATACAAAAATAAGCCGGACAATATCGAAATCCTTAAAGATTGAATTCGAAGTGTTATAAGAAACATTTCTCCATATGTAGTTAGTAATGTGCAACAGGAATTTTTCGATCGTCTATGGCACTGCAGGGCTGTAAATGATAGCCATATTCAACATATACTTAAATAGTTATGAATTGTGTACTAAGTTATGTACGATGTTGTTACATTCTCAATTATTAATAAATTATCATTCGCTATTCTTCAGTTGTTTGATAATATTGAACAATTTAAATGTCAAGTTCTAAATCGCAAATGTCTTAAGACAAAAAAGTGGAAGACGTATGATGAACTACATTAAATCATTAGATTTTACATTTCTTTAAAAAGGGAAAACTTTGAATATGCCTTTGTTAATATCTCGAAAACTCTCAATTTTAGTTATAGGTTATGTTATATGAAATACATCTAGAATTTTTCGTAGAGTCTAAATCAGTCCAAAAAATTGGGGCATTTCATTTAAAAAAATTAAGTTGACAGCTGTATCGCTTTTGTGAGTCACCCAATAAAATCGACGTGTACGAGGGTTTTTAAATTAATTTATCACAACCCTGAATATCGAATTTATTCCTTAATTTATCACAACCCTGTATAAATCACTTTTCTATGGATCGAATCTACAACAGAGGGTACCATAGGAATGATTCAAATAGGCAATGTCAATTTATTTAATTTGGTTAATAAATACAATCATGATGTAAGTATTAATTTTAGCATTAATGAAAAAAGTTTAGTTATCCTTCGCATCTCCGCCGTTCTTCATTACACTTTGTAGTATACAATTTTATCCCAACCGGTACAAGTTTTAAAGAAGTTATCAAAAATCATGATGATTCAGCCGTCCCAGGCCCGGTCGCTCGAGCTCGTCGCCCTGTTGCGTCATTACAATTTTGTACCGTTCGGTGACAAGTAGTAAAGAATCCGTAAATCGGATCTTTCTTTTGGTTTTAAGAAAGAAAATGCCTAAAAATCGTATTTCAAGACAGTGAAAGTGTTAGTGTTTGCGTCGCAAAGGAGGCGAAAAAAGGCGGCAATATTCATCTTAAGAAGCAAATCAGGGGGTGAGTCCATATAAGATTATATGCCAAAATTTCAAAAATACATAAATACCTGGTTATCTTAGATATATAAAAACAGAAACTATCTCTCGTATAGAAGCAAACTAAATGTGTATAATACTAAACTGTAGTATTATGAATAAATATGACACTTGTAACCCTTAATTTTTTACTTAATAAAATTAAAATGAAAACACTCTCAAACTTCTAAAACTAACTATATTAGAATAAAATAGAGTGCGAACGGGTTACAGCCAAAAATGTGAGTGAATCAGTAAAGAAAAAAAAATGATATACATATTTTCCCTCTCGTCAGCGAAGCAGACGCTATCTTAACAAAATTAAATGTGCTGGATTTTAATTATACTAGCAAACTGTTATTTATATACGAGGGCATGACAAAACATTGTTACATTTATTAATGTTTTACATAGAGTAAAACCTTTATACCATATAAAGATGAATATAAAAAAATAGAAACAAAATGTTTATAATGCCTTCGTATTATCACGTTTTCGATATTTGATCCCCGTATGGGGCACATGTGGGACTATACTAACTACAATTCGGTGCAAATATTGTAAAATAAAATATTAAAAGTTATACTTAATTATGATCCACTGACTCATACTGTAGATCTATATGAGAATTTAAGAGTATGAACAGAATAAACTTATCTGCAGAATAATAAATAAAACTTAAAAATCAAATATTAACATAATATTTTCAAGGGATATTCATAGCCACAATACTAGAGAGTTTATAAAAAATCGTACTGTTATTATTAAAATGCAATTATCCTCAATACCAGTGTTCAAAAACACTGTCTAGGGGAATAAGGACTATGTATATTGTAATTATTGTTATTACTGTATTAAAATTTTTTGAGTAAGTCGAAGAGTGCGCTTTTCTCACGAAATTAACCCCAAAAAACTAGCCACAAAGGCAAGCTGACTCATAATTTACGTACGACTAAATCCCAAGTTGGGTATTATTATGACTTTTTTATGGCCCTCCGCTCGCTTCGCTCGCTACGGGGGCTCAATCAACAGAATCCAAAGCTAATCCAAAATTAGAAAAAAAGGTAAATTAATGGAAATTTTGCTAGAACGTAGAGACATGGATTCGTGTCGCATCGCGCGCAGTATTTTGGGTCGCAACTTAGAATTTAGCAGCTCGTCATAAATTTATCGGAATGTTATCGTTCGGCTTTGTCGAATCGATGTAATACCGAAACGCATTTGTAAACAATTCGTGTTGATATGAACCGGCCGGTGAGGAAAAAATAGAAGTAAACATTGCTTGCAGGAGATGTTAATAAATAATAATAATACCTATTTACAAGTTCGCATTTGCAGATGCGAATAAGTTTAACTAAAATTGACCTTCACATTTGCAGATGTGAAGGGCTTCAACAGCCTCCACCCCAGTAGGTATATTATGTTAGAGGCGCACTATATCCCTACATTTGCCGATGTAAAGGATATATGTACCGACAAAAATAAAACGGTATAGTGCTATGTATTTGCAGATGCATAAACAAATAACCACCATGCAACATGCAGGTTCTTGTCTATGGTTCATCATATTCCGTTTTCTTTACGTCACAGAAATTACAGTATTTGCAGATACTGTAAATATGCTAAAAAATCATTGCATTTGCAGATGCAGTCGATAGCATAACGAGAGTTAAGCAGCACGCAAAAAGGTGAAGAGTTCGTTGTATTAGCAGATACAATCGATCGTACCCTCCACTGTCTGCAATTGCAGTTGCAGGTAGTGGATATATTCATGAAGCTATATTTCTGCTCAAAAACAGAAATTACAGCATTTGCAGATGTTGTAAATATGCTAATAGATCGTTGCCTTTGCAGATGCAATCGATACCATAAGTAGCAAAACCAAGGAAATTCTTTTGCATTTGCAGATGCATTAGAAGATCCTCTCATGCTAGCTGAGGAAGTAACTCATTCGAATCGAGAATTACCAACATCAGAAACAACTATATACTCAGATAGTTTTTAGATGGTACAACTACTTATTAAAGACTAAATAAAAAAAAAGAAAACAGTATGATAGAGAAGTGTCCGCCAACTGCAATGTCCTCAGACCACCAAAATTAAATCTTGAAGTAGAAACTGTACTAAATCCTGCAACTGCACGCCAAAACAACTACTTCTATCAATTACAGAAACAACTAGTCCGTGAGTTTTAGCCCTCCTTTTCAATAATTTAAATTAGCCAACCGTCTGAACTAATATTATACGTTCAAAATTGGCAGAAATTAAATATAAACAGTTCAACAATAGCGTGGGTACAAGGTTATAAAATCCCCTTCGAGGACACCACTCCAGATTAGCAAAGTAAGTTGCGACATTAAGGGCCGTGTTTATGGTTGTTTCTTGAGGCTTCCTTAGACCTTAAGCATGCCTCAGAATCTTAGAATAGACCTGACAGATTTGTCAAATAATTAAATATACCCTATTCTAATGTTTCCTTAATCAAGGAAGCCTCAAGATTTGACTATAAATTCGGGTCTAAGAACTGTGAAATCGCCAAGTATTAATGAACTTTTAAAAATCGTGGCTGTCGAGGAATGTAAATCGCTGGATGGCGAATTCTTATCGTCGTACTCACTCAATGGGAGATTTATGCCAACTTAAAAACTTAAATAGGTATATGACAGCATCCTATTTTAAACTCGAAGACTACAGGACGACACAAAATTTAATTTCAAATTACACATTCTCGGGAAAATTGATCTTAAAGATGCATATTTCCTTATTCCTATCCACAGTAGTCATAGGAAGTTTTTAAGGTTCGATTTTTGCAACGTACTATACCAGTTTAATTGCGTTCTATCTGGTTTATGTACAGTGAGTTCCATATATTTTCACAAAACTTCTGAAACCAGTTGTAAGATATGTAAAATTAAAGGGTATAAAAACTGTACTCTATTTAGACGATTGGTTAGTTATTGGTAATTCAAAAGAGAATTGCTTAAAAGTATAAATAAACACAAACAACATTACAAGATTTAGGATTAATAATTAATTCCGAAAAAAGCGTAGTTATTCACGCGCAACAATGCCCATTTTTAGGGTTTATTTATAATACAACTAACATGACAATAGCCTTAACTCAAGAGAAAAGGGAAATAATTTATAAAAACATACAAAACATTAGGAAAAAGAATAACTGTAAAATCAGATTATTTGCACAACTCGTCGGAAAACTAGTTGCTGCTTGGCCAGCTGTACGGTATGGCTGGTTTAAAGAGGAAAAAAATCTTAGCATTAAAATTAAACAATAGGAAATATGACTCAAAGATTAAGATAACTTTCACAACGGAAGAAGATTTGAATTGATGGTTAAAAAACAACGATGTCTGTTCAAAGTTTTTCTCAACATAAATTTTCTTTAGAAATATTTTGAGATGACTCGCGAACCGATTGGGTCGTTTTCTGTAATGGGAAAAGCACC
The DNA here is from genome assembly GCA_016904865.1 of Pissodes strobi. Lineage (NCBI taxonomy): Eukaryota > Metazoa > Arthropoda > Insecta > Coleoptera > Curculionidae > Pissodes > Pissodes strobi. The sequence goes on from MU183924.1 coordinate 61,052, forward strand.
AGGGTTTTTTGAAACGGAAAAGACTGTGGCGTTCACATAAACATCCTAGAAAAATAGTCTTTTTCGGCTTAAAATGCTTTGCCAAAATAAAAAAAACCTTCTCAAACTGCCCTATTCTCTAAATTGATAATGCAACGGCCATATCGTGCATAAACAAAATGAGCAGTGTACGATTCAATAAATTAAATAGTATAACAAAAGCTATTTCGAAATTGTGTGAAGGCAAAAACATCTATATTTACGCTTCATAAATCAAAAGACAATAAGGAAGCTGATCTAGAGTCTAGGTGTAATTCTATGGAAACAGAGATCTTTTCTACAACAAAGCGTACCTAATGAAGCGATAAAAGTGATTATTTCTTCATTGACAGATAGCACCCTTAAACAATACGGAAATATTTACAATAAATGTGGGAATTTCTGGTTTTGTAAGCACCAACAAATATATAACAATAACCGTAAACTTATTCTTGAGTTCCTAAACATTCAATTGTCTCCGGGGTCATCCTACTTTACCAAGAACTCACACAAAACTGCACTTTCTCTAGTTTGGATATTAATAAAAATAATAAAAAAAAAAGAAATTTGATGTTACCTTATTTTATTAATCAACCTGAACTATGTATAGTCACACTATTAGAGACTTACATAGAACGCACAAAAGGAAAAAGGGTGCTACCAGTCAATAAAAGGTGAATAGGTTGTTGTATTACCAGATACAATCTACCGTACCCTCCACTCTTTGCAATTGCAGTTGCAGGTAGTGAACATACCTATTTTTCTGTTCAAAAACAGAAATTACACCATTCATAGATACGTTAAATATGCTAATAGATCATTGCCTTGGCAGATGCAATCGATACCATAAATAACAAAACTAAAGAAAATTTAATACTCGCTCACAAAAAGCCCTATCACCCAGCCAGCAGTCAAACCATTAGCAGATGAGTCAAGTCAATACTAAAAGCCAACCGTATAACACGGAAATCTTTGGGGCACGCAGCACGCGACACGTGGCAACTTCAGCAGCTCAAGAATGGAAGCTACATTTCAAACCACTCAGAAGACAGCTGGCTGGACAGAAAAATCAAAAGTATTCTCAAAATTCTATAACAAACCTATCGCGGGTAAACCACTGAATTTCCATCTTGTTTATTGAACCATAATTTCTAAGGAATCATATAAATATTAAGTTACAATTATAACTTACTTACCAACTCATTATCATATTACATAAGAATATTGGTATAGTATTAAAAATAAGTTAACAAACAAATTAATATCAGTTAAGCGTTAAACATGTGTACCTTCATATGTATACTATTAAATCTAATGTCTATAAATTTGGAATTTAGTTTATAAAAAGGGCCTTGCAAATCTAAGACCACAGAAAATCGGAATTTTCAGTTAATGTAGGTTACATCGCAAATACTTTAAACAGCTACAAAGTGTAATGAAGAACGGCGGAGATGCGAAGGATAATTACAAGATCAATCGACTTACCTGTAAGGAAGATCGATCGGAATTATCCGAGCATCTCCGCCGTCCTTCATTACAAACTTTCCCAGTCTTTACCTCCTCCCTATCACCCCAAATGCAATGTAATCAAAAATCTCATAGGAACCAAAATTGTAATGACGCAACAGAGCGACGAGCTCGAGCGACCGAGCCTGGGACGGCTGAATCATCATGTTTTTTGATAACTTCTTTAAAACTTGTACCGGTTGGGATAAAATTGTATACTACAAAGTGTAATGAAGGACGGCGGAGATGCTCGGATAATTCCGATCGATCTTCCTTACAGGTAAGTCGATTGGTCTTGTAATTTTATTTGTAATATGTAAGAGCAGAAATAGCTATTTAGAGTTTGAATATTTTTTGTTCCCGCATGCTTACCTAAAATAGTAGTCACAAACAGACCTGACCAAATCGGAGCAGTTGTAAACGGAACACAGTCATTTGCATCTCCAAATCTCTGTTTATTAGCATCCATCTGTACTTGAAGGTCATAAATAGTTAACTTTGTATCGCTGGATTTATCGAAGAAAACTGACTGACCATTACAATGATATGAAAAGTGTGCTGGTGCCATTATGTTTTCTTCTGTTGTCAAGTCGTAATTAGAACTATCATTTGGTTCGCCGGCGCCGATAAGTTCCACTCTAGCTGTTTGAAGATACCTATAAATATTTTTATCTACAACCATTTAATAATAAACGCATACTACTTATGATAGTGAGAGCATTATGCTATGCATAATACAACAAGTGCACCCAGTTATGATTAGGTACTCATAAATCAACAAGTACAATAATTATGAGTTCGCAACACGCAATGCGAGAGCTGCAACTATGGAAATGTTAACATAGCAGCCTGAGAACATGGGATCTGTACGATGCATTTTAATAAGGGCCCTCTATAACACTCGCAAACAACCACCTAAAAAAATCGATTTTTTGTAAATCAACCTGGCGGATCCGATTTGAGAGTTCGCCAGACAATCCAGAATTACGAAACTGGTGAAAATCGTCAATTTTGGAAAAATCTCAAATTTTATGTAATTTTTTTATTATCGCTTTTCACCCTATATCTCCCTTACTTCAAGTCCGATTAAATTGAAATTTTTAGGAGAGCCAATTAGGACATATTTGTTGTCATGACTGACATGATACAAAGGCAAAAAAAATATACGGACACTAGCTTTATTTTTTAAAAAGTTGTTGACACGGAATTTGTTAAAAATGCAGCAACAAATATTCGATCGAGAAAGGTTTTTGTTCGAATAAAGTTTTTTATTTGGGTGTTTTTTTGATAAGTGGTTTGGTTTATAACATAACGGTGCCACAATATAGAAAAAAAAACTATGCCGACCGCGGCCGGTCACGCACTGCACAAGCATCAGTAACGCCATGCGTAGCCTGAGAGCGCCAAGATTTGTATTGTACTAATAAGAGAGTACAAATAATATCGAGTAGATCCACTCAGCAAAAATCGTTTGATATTTTTGTATCAAACGCAAAAGCCGCAGCACGGTAAAAATTAAGTTGTTCCCCTCCCTGTATTGTAAATAACCCATTTTGACACTGTTTTGAAGGACGTAAGTGAAAATTACCAAAAAGGTTTCGATTGCCCTTTGTAAGTCAACTTACCACCCCAAGCAGCAAGCTGACGTCAATTTGACGTGATTTTTTCGGCAGTTTTGGTCTGGGACGTCATATTGCCAATAAATGACGTCGATTTATAGACATGTATTAGACGTTATATATCACGTCATTTTTGCGTCTCTTTTGGTCGCTTTTTGTTTGAGGCGCCATATGACCAATAAATGACGTGATTTATGACGTCGATTTCTAGACGTCCGTTAGACGTCATAGACATCACGTCCTTTTTACGAGGCTTTTTCGGCATTTCACACTTACAAAAATTTTATTTTCTCAGTAAATCAATTTAAAACCTTAATGTTAACCATACCATATTATTGCAATGTTTTTATTCTTCGCTAAATTTCTTCAGAACATTTTCTTTAAAAAAAATCGGGTTTGATTAACAATAACTTTTTATTTTTTATTATTAAAGTTGTGTATATTCAAATTTAAATTTAAATTACCTATGTACCCCAACACCTCGAATATTTTGCTTTAGCGAGCAAGGAAACCAAACGTATCAATTTTCTGCAAGGTTCAGTTGGTTCAGTGGTAGCGTGTTTGCCTCGCGTGCCCAAAGTTCGTGGTTCGATCCCCACAAGACTCGACTTTTATTAGTAATTTAGATTTTTCCGAGGATGGCCGAGAGATTCCGAACGTGCCTGTCAACTGCCAACGGCCGCCCCCCAAACTTACAAACGTCATCTGTCAGCTGCCGGATGCCACGCCTGTGTTCGTTTACATGATCCAACTACTCCTACTACACCCGGTCAACTCTGCTGTCAAACCTCAGCCGTCATGCGCAGTTCGCCCTCCACATGTGCATCAAAGGGGGCGTGGCCTAAAGTGGAAGGAGTGGGGTAGGTCTCAAGTGTCCGGATACCTACTCATAGATACGTATTTTTACGTCATAAAATGACGTTTTTTTCACGTCATAAAATGACGTCGTTTGGCTGTGACATAATGACGTGATCCTATCGTCATAATGACGTCATTTTTCTGGTCAAAATGACGTAATAATCTGACGAAAAAATCACGTCATACTGACGTCAGCTTGCTGCCTGGGACCCTTGGGTGGTAATAATTTATTACACCCTGTATTTCTATAAAAGCATGACGATATCGAAGAAAAATCAGTCTTATTCCAATTAACAGTTGCAGTCGGTCCTTATGGGCAAATTCAAAATTTTATATCGGGTCGCTATGCCGAATTTTATTTAAAAAGTTTAAAAAGTTAAATTAATAATTTTGTAGTCGATAATATGGTCTTAGTTGTGGCCAAAACCGAAAGTAGTGCCTTTCAGTTTAAGGGCTCGTAGAAATAACTAAGTAAATAAATAAATTCATGTCGTCGGTTCAAGAAATAAAGTAAAGTAACGTGGTGGATCTTCTTCATTCGTCGAGGGATAAGATGATCAAATACGAGCAAGGGGAGCAACGACGGCAGGTTCCGAGTTAACATTAAAGATAGACAGTAAGTTTCGTTTTAAGTCATAATGTGTAAAGAGCTTGTATATTTGAAAACATTTATAGTTGTCTGTTTGCAAGAAATTCATGAGTTTTTGAGTAAAACATTCAGTGCTCAAGTTAGAGAGTAAATTTAGTCTTAAAGCATAATGTGTAGATCGCTTGTATATTTGAAAACAGTTATCGTTGCCAGTTGGCAAAAAATTCATGAGTTTTTCAGTAAAAACCTTTCAGAACTCGAGTTAGACAGTAAATTTAGTCTTAAAGCATAGAGTGTAGATTGCTTGTATATTTGAAAATATTTATCGTTATCTGTTTGAAAGAAAGTCATAAGTTTTTCAGTAAAACATTTCAGTACTCAAGTTAGACAGTAAATTCTAGATTTAAATCAACATGTGTAGATTGCTTGTATATTGGAAAATCTTTAGCGTTGCCGGGTGGCAAGAAATTCATGAGTGTTTCAGTAAAACAATTCAGTGCTAAAATTAGATAGTAAGTTTAATGTAAATGATGACGCGTAGAGTGCCTGTATATTGGGAAATATTTGTTTCTGTAGTAGTCGATAATTAAAAGAGTATTTAAATAATTAAGGTTATCATACTTCGTATTTTATTTAATTAATTCACTGCAGACAAGAATATCGCTGATTGAAATTATTTTATTATTCGATAATTTTTGACTGGCTTTGCTGTAGTGCAGTCCTAAATGACTCAAAGTTTTTGTATTGTGTTTAATACTACCCTTCTAGGGGATTTGCGTTTGAGTTCCTAATCAGTGCTTCACACTACAAAGTTTTTAGGATATACTGCACTAGGTAAGATTTTTCTGGAATTAATTTTTTTATTGCCTGCCAACACATGGTCGCCATGAACCTAAAGGTTATTTTCCATTATTTCTAGAGGCTCTCCGAGCGCATCTTATAAAACCGAGGCAGTTGATCCTCCAGCCAACCCAAATATTGCTAAAGTTTTTTGTCTAATTTAATAATTTAATTGTTTTTATCTGTGTTAACTTTTTTTACATCAACCACCATTTGCATTGCATTCCATAGGATATTTTACCTTTTTTCCTTTTATCGTATCTGAACCTTTTTTATGTGATTAGTTTTGATCATATGGGGAAGTTTATATTATTTAGGGGTGATTCATACCTGTTTCTTTTCATATGCAAGTTGTTTGCACCTTTTGTATTTCTTTTATTTGCTGCTGGCTACTGAAAATCAATTGATAATTTTTGCGTGATTTGTTTTATAAAAAAATGTATATGTATGCAAGGGGGGCTATAATTTCTTCATTGAAGTAGGAGCCTTAGTTTAATTAGTATTGGGTTATAACAGGGTTTTACTACCGGGCTATCGGGTCCCACTGCAAGTTTTAGTACCGGGTCCCATTGCCAGTTTTATGACCTAGGCCAGAAGCCATTACAAGGTTTCACAACCGGGTTTCACTACCGGGTTCCACTACCATTGGCTCACGTTCACCTTTTTGGTCGGAGGACTCTCACTCTCGAGCGGTTGAGCTTTCTCCTCAACTGCTGAGCTCGCAGCCTTTTTAGCAGCAGACCTTCGGACCGATCTAATGTGGTATCGCCCTCCCTTATTTTTTTTTTTAAATTATCTCATTATTGTAGGTCGAGCTTTAAGATAGCTCTTATTAATTATTTCATTGCTTCTATTATTATTTTTTATTATTGATTGATATAATTATTGTTATTATCATTATTGACTGATAATCATATTATTATTACATTAATTAGTGGTGCGGCTACTAACTCATACATTTCGGTGTATATATCTGTATTAATTTTACATAAACCAAAGTGATCACTTCAGATAGTAGTGCTAGAGTTTTTAGGTGTAAGGCATACAGTACCGAGTTAACAACAGAATTGGTCTCAGTACAATCATTATATTGTACCATTATTATTAATTACTTAATAGTTTTTATGGTCATTCCTTTGCTTTTAAATTGCTTCTAAATTTCAGTGGAAGATTGTTGCTGTTTTAAATTGAAAAAAAAACCTATAAGCCAATAGATCGAACCTTAAATTAAGCCTGTGTTTTCTTGTTTAATCAAACGTGCCTAAGAACCCTGTACAACATCAGCATAATTTTTAGTCACACGAAATACTTCTTGCAGAATTTTTGTCACCTTTTCATGGCTCTTATTAATTTCATTGTTTTTACTATTATTTTTATTATTGATTGATATAATCATCGTTACTATCAATATTGACTGATAATCATATTATTATTGCATTAATTAGTGGTGCCGCTACTAATTCATACATTTCGGTTTACATATCTGTATTAATTTTACGTAAACCAAAGTGATCACTTCGCATAGTAGTGCTAGAGTTTTTAGGTGTATGGCATACAGTAGCGAGTTAACAACAGAATTGTTCTCAGTACAATTATCATATTATACCATTATTATTAATTACTTAATAGTTTTTTTATGTTCATTCCTATGCTTTTAAATTTCAGTGGAAGATTGTTGCTGTTTTAAATTGAAAAAAAACCTAAAAGCCAATAGATCGAACCTTAAATTAAGACTGTGTTTTCTTGTTTAATAAAACGTGCCTAACAACCCCGTACAACATCAGCATAATTTTTAGCCTCACGACATACTTACTTCTTGCAGAATTTTTGTCACCTTTTCAGCTGAAGAAGTAGCCAACGCCCAATCTTTGGACCGAGACTGATGCCATCGAACATAAGTATTTTGCGATCTTGTTATCTACTACCAGCGTCAATTCCCCGATATCAATCCATCAGTAGCACAAGGTGAAGGAAGTGCTCAGATGCCTTCAATGTATTGGAACCAATTATCACTTTTCCGTTTCCGAAAATGTAAATATAAATTTCAGCGCCGTATTTAAATCGATTAAAACGGATGCTTTAGTATCAAATTGCGTATTTATCGACGTTTTGATCTTTACAAGATTATCTCCATGGCTGAACTAAGGTTGTTAACCATATGATCTTATTTTTTTGTCCTGATGATGATATCATAGAAACCATAATGATGACAAACATAGTACACAATTCTCGAAGAGTATGTTCTACTGACCCAAATCAAATTATAATCATTGTAGTCATAAAATCAGCAACTTATATTTAATTGTTTACTTACCAGTAGCCACTAACCCACGAAATTCCGAATCTTAATATAACCTTTCCTTTTTCTTCAAGTGGGATAGGAATGTTGAATCTTTTATCAACGGTGATTAAAGTATTATCTGTATTTCCAAGGTATATGGTGCTATTGTTGATTTCTAACTTCAGAGGCTTCGAAGAATAGAGGAGGGCGTATTGGTCGTTTTTCTTTGTTTCGCCAATATATATGACTGGCCCTAAATTTAAAAACAGTGTATCAAATTATAGAAATTTGTCACATTAATTTATTTGCGTTTTAAAGAGTTAGCGAAATCGTTGAGAAAGGAAAGTTGTAGCGGTTTTCTTGAATCACAATTATTAAGGATTGTATTAGATAGTTGCAAATTAAAATTTTATATTTTAAATAATAAAGACATGAATAATTCATATATGTACCATACATCTTACGGCAAATTGCAACAGTTCCTAAAGCATTGGCAATTACCTTTTATTAAACTTTAGCACACATAAGGTTTATCTTGGAGATAATCAATACGCTATCAGAAAGGCGCAATAAAGTACGATCTGCTGTGATAAAAAAATGTCAAATTATCAAAATCAATATCAAATATCCAAAAATTCAACTAGGAGAGACCTGGCCTTGAATGACCCATGGCTATGATGGCACCTTTGCAACAATTTATGTTGCTTGACTTAGCAACATCGGTCTCGCCATGTTAAAGTGCAGTGTTGCTATCTTTCAACTGCACTTCACTTTTATTTTTTAGATCAACTATTTCTGAACTAACAATTTCTGAATGGACCCTTTTGAGTACTTGATTTCTTAAATTCAGTTATTCCATAGAACACTAAGCTTTAAACTGAAGCAGTAAATGCAGAGCTGCTACTTTCATTAAACTTATTTAAGAGGAGAGGGGAAAAAGTCAGGGTCGGTTGAAAGACGATATACATAAGAATTATTTGGATCATAGAGAAAAATTAAATCAATTCTGAGGAGCTATTCGTTTCAATACCAGAATAACTCCTCATTTAATATGAGAGTAACTCCTCATTTCATCATGAGAGAGAGCAGAGAACCCTCCCGGAGGTGCAAGGAAATTTAACAAGGTTACATTATAGGATGATGCAGCACTCATGTCTTATATCTGTATCTTTAAGGTAGAAAAGTATAGGAAAGATATTAAGATTTTAGAGGGAGGCATAATTTTATCAAATCGACTGATTTAGATGATACTTGATTGAAATTCATTGCAAAATTTTAAAAGAAAACACAAAGGTTTTAAATTTCCACAAGTTAATTTAACAAAACCGTGACATATGTTTCGACACACGGTGCCTTTTTCAAACTAACTAACTACAAGTGTGCAAAAATAGAGTAAATCTCCTAAGTAGGTAACCGCAAGGAGACCATAAACCTAAAGGTATGGAAATTCTAACTATATATTTTTTCTTATTTATTTTTTTTTGAGGGGAAAAATCTTCTAAAAGACCGTCTGGTATTGGGCGGCAGGTTAGTGTGGGATTTTTACCCACTAAAAAATCCCCCTCCTCTATAATCGTCAAGGCGGGGAACATTGGAACCACCCTAAGGTATTACTTCAATACTTCTGCTCTGTCTAGTTTCATGTGTGGGTCATATTCTTGGTGTCTTTCTGTCCTTTTCCTTTCGCAGTATAATATTTCTGGCCATACTCACTACAGCCTTCCATTCCAACCGGCTTCTCAGCATATAAGGCACAATATTGTTGGGTGTGAGTGTATCTCCCATTTCCACCTCAGCCACTCTTCGCTCCGCTCCCCATCGGGGACAGAAACAGAAAGTATGGTTGGCATCATCAATTTCCCCGCAGTATACGCAATCTGGTGTTTCACTTGGCTTGAATCTGTGGAAGTATTGTTGGAAGGACCCATGTCCTGTTAGTAGTTGTATCACGTAATAATTTAACTCCCCATGTGTTCTTTCCAGCCACGGGGCTATGTTTGGTATTAACTTTTTCGTCCACTGTCCCGAGCTGGTAATTTCGTCCCATCTTATTTGCCATCTGTTTATCGTTCTCTCCTTCTCTGCTCTCTTATATCCCATGGCCTTTCCCATGCACCTTAATCTTTCCGGTGCTTCTAAGTCGATAGGTATCATATTTGCCAGCAACTGTATGACATCGGTAGATACAGTGCGAAATAAGCTACATATACGTATAGCTAACATCCTCTGCACTTTTAGTAGCATTGCTCGATACTTCTTAAGGTTAAGCGTTTCCTGCCAAATTGGCGCTGCGTATAACATTGTTGAATATGTTACTGCACTCAACAGTCTTCTGCTGTTTAACGGCGGACCCGCGAAGTTTGGCATAGGCCTACATAACGCTATTGCAGATGTCATTGCTTTTTTATAGGTATTGAAGATGTGTTTTTTCATTTTTGACCATCTTTCAAAGGTAACGCCCAGGTACTTTATTTCCTCCATTGTGCTAACTTGTGTGTCCAGCACATCTATAGTTACTCTTTGAACTTCCTTGTTGTCGACTAACAGCACTGCTTTGGTTTTCTCTGGAGCAAGCTCCAATTGTTTGACTCTCATCCACTCCCCATTCATTTGTATTGCGATATTTGCTGTCGTTACTAGTAATGTTTCTGTTTTTCCTGTGGTCACCACTGCTAAGTCGCCCGCGTAGTCCACCAGTAACACATTTCTTGACATGTCGATTCGTAGAACTTCGTCATAATAAATATTCCAAAGGAGAAGTCCCAGCACCGATCCCTGAGGTACCCCACAAGTTACATCCACCACATGCCGGTTTCCCACAATCAGCCTTCTATTCGACAGGTAGCTTTTTATTACACGCAACAGGTAAGGCGATATGTTTCGACTCGTTAAAGTATCCACTATTCCTTGCCACGGTGCAGAGTTAAATGCATTTTTTACGTCGAGCGTAACTAGCAGACACAGTTTTCTGTTATTATATGCGAAGTCTTTAGCCTCCTTTGCCTTTGTCATAACTCTTGTCATCGCGTCAATCGTCGACCTACCCTTCGTAAATCCATATTGCTTACCAGCCAGCCACTCATCCCTTTCTATTTCGTTTGTTAGCCTGCTCTTTAGTAAGTGTTCGAATAACTTGCCCATACAGTTGAGTAAGCAAAGCGGCGTATATGTCCTGCCTATTTGTCCTTGTCTGTACGGCCAATAAGACTAATTTCGCCGCTTTCCATATACTGGGAAATTCTCCCAGTTGCAGCTGTTGATTCAGAATACCCACGCATTCATCGGCTAGGTTTTTTGCTACGCACTGTATTATTTCGGGAGGGATCTTGTCCGGCTCTGGTGCCTTTTTTTGTTTTAATTTGCTCGCAGCTACACTCAACTCCTCATGGCTAAAAAGCGGTATATTATACGCATCCATTTCAGTTACATTCCATCTAATTTTCCGGTGTTGTGGAAATAATCTTTCCACCCCTTTCATCATAGTTTCATCCGTTATTCGTCAAGTTGGTCTAAAGCAGAAAGCCTTTGTGTCTATCTTATAGCCCATACCGTAAATGTCGCCTTCCACCTCTTCAAGCACTCTCTTCCAAGAATCCTGCTTTGCTTTTTGAATAGCCTTTTTTAGAATATTTATTTTTTCCATATACTGCATTCTTAACCTGCTCTTCTCTGCTTCTGCTATCCCCGATGTTCTATTAGTTCGAGTCATGGCTCTTTTTGCTGTCAGACATTTCTTAATTTTGCAATGTGAGGTGACCACCAGTAGACTGGCTTCCTATTATAGTCGGCAGTTGTTCTTTTCTTGAATGTCTCGTCACATGTGTCAGCGATGAGCTGTGTAACAATTTGGGGTGTTAAAGAACGGGTATTTATTTCCCTTGTCTTTTTTTAAATATTTCTTGCGAACTCTTTTAACCTTGTTTCCTCTATATTCCAACCTCTCCGTGTAATCTCCTGTTCTGGTTCTATATCTAATTTATTTACTCCTATTTCATAGAATATATAATTGTGGTCCGTTAGATTTTCCTCCTCTGTTACATTCCAGTTCACCACTTTTTTGGCAAAGGTTACGTCAATGTGTGATGCACTCTCATTCCTACGGAAAGTAGGGAGGTCTCCATGGTTCCGACAATATTTCTCCTCTCTTATCGTTGGTGGATGAACCCCATATAATACACTTTGCGTTAAAGTCCCCTCCTAATATGCATTTTTTCTTGTGCAGTAGTACTTCTTCCTTAAGCCGAGACAAGAACATGTTATAAGTTTCCAACGGCACATTGAATGATATATAACAGCTAAAAATTATTACTTCTGCCAGCTCTATCCACACATACCCCATACCTTGTCCATTACTGAGGACACATGTTTCATTTGTTGTACCTATTGCAGCGTCTAAATTAATGTCTGTATACCAGTTGACATTTTTTTACAACACATTTGTTTGGCTCGCTTATGAGCCATACATCCGCATTAATGAATTTTATGGTCTGCGCTAACAGGTCATGTGCAGGTCGTCTACGACCAAGATTTATCTGCAGTATTTTCGTTGTTTGATTCCCTTCCATTTTTGTTTCTTAAATTAATGGTCTACTAACCCTCAGTACCTCCTTTCTATATATTGGACATCGCATTGTTAATGCTCTGTGGCCACTTTGATTGCATATGTGACATCTAGAATTTTCAACACATTCTTTATGGCGATGCCCTCCTTTACCACAGTTCATACAGAGATGAGACCTATCAGGTCCTTTGCAGTCTCTTGATATATGGCCAATAGCCCAGCATCGGAAACAAGATTCTATTTTTACTCTTTCTCGTGCTCTACATCCCTATCTTAATTTCACCAATTTGTGAGATTCTGCTGCCAATTTCCTTGCCGACCATTATCGTGGCAACTTGTGTTTCTCCGTATCCTGGACGTATATTTGTAATTCTAATATTTCCACTTTTTCCCTCTTTGGTCATAAAGGCACGGATGGCAATCTCTATATCTTCCTTAGTCGTGACCGCATCTATGTCTTGCAAGACGGTACTTGGCTCTCGCCCTCCCAAGGTTCTTACTACCCCTCCTCCATTTATGTTTTTTAATGTTTCCGTCATTCTTGCAGCTCCTCCCTCACCTTCGTTTGTTCTAAGCACCATCCATAGTCTTTCTCGCCGTTTTTACTTTTTCCTCCATCTTTCTACCCTGTATCTCCTCCTTTACCACCATCAATAAGTCCGCATCATATGTTCTGCTCCCTGTTTCTATGATAACCGCCTCCCCTAAATCCTTTGTTGTCGGTCTTATTTGCTTGGTATACCTGGGTTGTAAAAGTAATGAAACAGTTATTTCACTATCTCTGAAAGCACACTCTAAGGTCTTACGATATATTTCTTTATCCCACTCCGTTTGTAGAACAGCAGTCAACCGTTTCTTTTCTTTTTGTTGTGCTACGACCGCCACTTTTTTTGCTGCACTGTACAGATCAAAAAGCATATCATATTTACTTTTACCTTCTTCCATTCCGCTGATAAATGTATACTTCACTACCGCCTCTTTCGGTTCGCTTTCCTCTCCGGATAAAATTTTGCTGTTATTCATTATGCAAACCATTTTTTCCGGCTCAGGTTTATTTGCTTTTATTAGTTTCTCTACTTCTAGTACTCTCTCTACTATACAAATTCGACTTGCTTTTCTAGGAGGGAGGCGAAGAGTGTTACACCTTCCCCCCATTGTAAAATGTTTAAAATAATAATTGAGTTGCTCGATTTTGTTATTTTTTTTTCTTAGTGCGTTTTGTTCCTTTACTCTAAATCGCCCTCCTCCTCAGATAAATCCTGGATCCGCGCCTGGGACCTGAACATTTCAAATGATTTTTAAAATTATATGCGTTTTCAATTGTTTATTTTTCAAATTATTATTAAAAATTAACTGACTAATATCTCTAATAATTTTATAAAAGTATAGTTTAAACATACTTATTAAAATAATTAAGACAGTTCAGAATATAGCCTGTAACCAATAGATTTTGATAAATATTTACCTTTTGGGGCAAAATCCTTCTTTGTTGATTCCTCTGTAGGTCCTGATTCATTTAGAGCACGTTTTTTTCGTGGATAAGTAATATCAAGAACGCACAGAAAATCCGTAGCATTGGACAGATTTCCTGTTGTTTTATGGATTTTATTTGTATCTATCCCATTGCAATCTTCTGATAAAGATAATTCTGAAAATCAAAAATAAAATATTTATGAGTTTAAGTTATAGTGGAGCTAAATGTTGCTTCTATTGTGTCACCCCGTTCACTTTTTGTTGCTAAAATGTTTGACCCATTTTATACGATTCCATATACTCTTAGGAAATAAAATCAACATGGAGGTGGAAGTGTGTGATCTAATAAAATTATTATCGACACATTTTTTTCCGTTTGTTACATCTATGTCATCTTACATTCAATCTACTTGAATCCTGTTTCTAAATTCTAATCAGATACAGTTTTTTTTTATTTAAATACATCGTGCGTCATGCTTTTATATGGAGCGCTCTAATAAATAACTACTTATTATAAAACCCATAATTTTGATATTCTTTAACTCATTATAACAATTGTAAAAAGTGACATATTATTTTGTGAATGAGGAACCCCATGAACAAATTAAAATCATTTTTAACACGTATATCATACACTAATTTTAAAGTGAAACTTTTTTGCCGAGGAGGCGATTATTTTCGAGCGTTACGAAAATTGTCATCAAGTGAGGGGTGTTCGTCACCCTATATTACGTCAGCAGCGACAAGAGGGGGAATACGCACGCAACGCTCGATTCGTAGATGGCCGACAGGAGGGGAAAGCATAAGGGCAGAAAAAGAGACGACAAACTAATAATTTCAAGAATTTAACTGTATCTATAGCTGCTAAGCAAGAAGTTTCACTTCTATCGTCAAACATTTTTTGTACAAACACTATTTATTTATTTAAAAAATATAAGTATCCGAAGCGACCTTTCGTATCACCGTGAGGAAACACTCGAACCGAACAACCCTGACGTCATGTGACTTGAGTTCACGGCCAAGGGATTGACAAATGTCATGTGCTGTCTCTATCGCCCTCCGAGCAATATAGCCTACCAAAGCTTTTCTACCACATTAGCTGCCCCGTTTGATTCAATACAGTTCGACCACCTCAATTCAGAAATAATCGTTCTGGGAGATTTCAATGCCCATAATACCAACTGGCTCAAACATCACAACAAAACCGACAACGAAGGAAGAGAAGCTGAAGCATTTACCATCAGCTGCGGGCTTACTCAACTTGTATGGACGAATCAACTCGGATCTCAGAGAGGGGCAAGTTGGGCGCGATCCTGGATCTTTTTCTAACCATAAATCCTGACAGTTACACAATTACAGTTGGTCCGCCATTATTACAACGGTTTGTGAACTGCCCCTCCTCCAGAAGGATCCACCATTGCCTCGTAAAATCTGGCATTACAATGGTGCAAACTGGGAGGGTTTAAGAGAGTTCTACCTAGATTTTCCTTGGCTCGCCGTCTGCTTGGCACTGACGATCCGTAAGTGTGTTGCGAAGAGATTACGCAAGTAATCTCCTCAGGAATAGAAGCATACATCCCAAATTCCATCAAGTTACCGTCAAAAGGAAAGCCCTGCTTCGACAGAAGATGCGAAAGAGCCGTAGGTAGGAAACAACAACGCTATAAGTACTGGCAACAAAATTAGACCGGAAAGTCGCAATCATTTTACACAAGCGAGAAACGAATGCAAACATGTGATTGGCGAAACTAAGGACAAACACAATCAAATAAATAACCAGGCATAAACCCGCGAGTGAACTTAGATGATGAGACGGAAGAAAACAATAACGTTGAAGCAAACAGTCAAGCTCAAGAGGGAAATTTAAAGTTGCTTTTGAAACAGGAAAAATTAAAGACAACCACGAACCTCAACCAGTACCGTCGAGAGTGAGAGACTGTGTTGTTAATAAGGACCAGCAGACTAACTGTCAAGAGTTTAATGAGAAAAAATCAAAAGTAGCCGTTGGGGTAAAAAAAAAAACAAGACAACCATGAACCTCAACTAGGACCGTCAAGAGATTGTGTTATTACTAAGGACTCCTCACTACGTAAGCAGCTAGAAAATCTGGTTCGAATTCCAAAACCTCTTTTTAAAACGTCTGTTCAGAAAAGAGCAAAAAAGCATTCAGAAATTTTGACGTCTACCCCCCTAAAGATACTGCTGGAAGCTGCTCAAGAAAAAAAGGTACAAAAAGAGATAAATGCAAATACTTTAAAACAAAAGGTAGGACAAGCAAAAGCAAAAGATAAGGAAAAAGTAGAAAACGTCAAAACCCAGACATCTCAGAAACTTGCATTTAGGGGATGACTCAGACAGCAACACTAGTTATGATGAGAATAAGTTATGAGACGATAATGAAGATGATGATGTCGACCCTTTTAATACGGATATGTGCCTCGTCTGTGGAGAATTCGGACAAAATGGAGACACTTGGTACCGATGTGTTCTATGTGCTAACTGGTCACATGCCGAATGTAGTGAATGGGACTCAGCCATCGAATATACTTGTGACATATGTATTTCCAGAAACAAAAAGTTTAAGAAACAGTAATTTAATAATAAATAAGATTTTTGTTGTCGGTTTTTGATACCGTTTAAAATATCTTACTTTGTCTTTTTGCCATATTATGGTTTGAGTTAAAATTAAACAAGTTAATATATAACATTGTTGTATTTAATAGCAAAATTAACTGAACTTTTGCATATTAAATTATATTTTTCTAAACTGCGGGCCATTGCCCCACACGGGTATTACCCGATGAACTGGGGAATACCGCGCATAGCAACTTTTTTAGAAATTAACTTTATATAAAATAATGTGTAAGTTGAACATTTTATTAAGTAAACAATAGATACCTCACGCATGTGCATACTAGTAGGCAAAAGCACGTTTATAAAATCCTTGAAATAACTTTTTTACAAGCAGACTTTCTTAGGTGCGCGGTATATGACCGGTTTCCCCTAAAGTTGGCATGAGTTAAGTTATTCGATGTGCGAATACACTTTTTAAAAAATATTTATTTTAACTTATCGACTAAAAATGAGACAGTTATTACAACTCTTATGCACACTACAAGACTTCAGTAACGACTAATCTATAGAAAAAGGGCAAATTTGGTATTTATACAGAAATAGATCATTAAAATGTTATCATCTAGAAAGTTCGTGGAATGTTTAGATGGCGTTGTGTCAGCCACATAACTCATGCTATGCGGACTATGCGCAAGAAATCTAGCTGTTCAAAAACCATTTTGAACACGTCTGCAAATCTAACGATTTAATTTTTGTACAATCTAACTTTCCACGCCACTGTCCTCGCATTCCAAACAAATTAATACCTTGGCGATACTACTAACGCCATCTCTTGTTTACCACGTTTATCCACTGCGTCGGCAGGCTAGAAAGCTAAAAGTTAAGCGTCCTCAAACGGCCTCCGACCAATCATAGCGCTTCCCGCTTTATCCGGGCGGTATTACTAGCGCCATCTGTTCTAACCACCTTTACTCATTTGGAGCCGGCCGCGCATCCTAAACTCATCTGACCAATCATAGCGTTTTCCGCTATACCCCGGCGACCGAGTCGACCAATCACAGCGCATCCTACAGGATGGCCAGTTCACCCTAACTAAAATTCCCTAAATTTCACATCTTTAATATTCAAATTTCATGAAAACTAATCAGCAGATTTCAACCGGATTTGTATTAAAATTCATAATCTTAATTTAGACAACGGATCATGTTAAGTTTTTACACAATATCTCTGTATTTACATTATTGCCCTTTACATGCCCTAAGCGGTGCACCTTCTCCCACCAGAAGGGGCGGTAACAACTTCTTCAAGTTGCTCTAGTTCCCACGTTCTAGAATTCAGTATTGAGTACGAAGTAGCCATGTAAGTCGCAAAAAGCGCACCCCCGTTTCTAGCCGGCTGGCGCGAGCCGCCATGCCGGCAAGTTTTCATGTTTTGAGACCTAATAATCTATCTAGTTCATTACTCAAGTGATATAGTGATATCCTGGCATAATCATCGTCACATCAAGCCTACAATAAGGTATTTATTGGCAAACTTAATGCCATTATTCTCCCGCCGAGCAATGGCGTCCCAATTGGTCTTATCCATGGGAGTTGTACAATCGAGCCCTGTCTCGAACCACACCGCACTCAATAGAGCCTAGTCTCTAAATCTCAAGTAAGTAAACGAATATGTTTACAATCACATTCTCACAAAGCCTACAAAAGGGTATTTCTCGGCATCTACTGCCATTATGGATGTTTCAGAGTCGCTCTTGGTCGATTTTCTGAACAAAAAGAGATGTGCTCTTAGGCACTAAAATTTACCATAGGGCTAGTTCTAAAGTCAATTTGTAAATAAAACAAAAAGCTTTAGTATTATATGAATATTTTAATAAGTTATTTTACCTGAAAATAACTAGAAGCTCATAAATATGCAAAATATAAACAATAAGTGAGTATACGCAGTCAGTGCTACAATATCAACAATATCAGTCAAGGCAAAATATCGACCTTGAAGAATGTGACATGAATAAATAAAATACAATATACAAGCGATAATAACAGAATTAGTATTACCTTAGAGTCCACTTATAAGCTAATATGTACACTATTGACGAGAAACGTTCAATGTTCAGGTTATCTTCTAACACTGGGGGGAAGTCACTTTGACAAAACACTTGCTAGGCCTATATCTAGCTTCTATGTACAATGTAGTTCTATTTCTTGCAAATAGGAATGACTGAAGTGTAGTGGTTTGACTGGTATGCAGTTAGTGCATATTGGCACGGCTATTATGAAGCCTTTGTGGCATGCGTTTTCTACACGCAGAAATTATTGTAAAACACGCCTCGCAATTCGCGTAGGTATGCTAAACTAAGTGAATTGGAATAGCACTTATGGGAGACTTTATATTTTAATAAAGCCGAGAGAGTATTCAGAGATTGGGTTTGTAAACGTTTGAGCTTACTTACTTGGCCTTTTCAGTGATCCCAGTTCTCACGATTTATCGTGAGATTTAACGATTTTGTATGATATCTCACGATCTTACGATAATGCTTACAATCCTCACGATTTTCTCGCATTTCCCAATATTTCAAGATTTTTTTCACGAATACCACCCTATGCGGAAAATTTCGTTCGCGAATACCATCCCACAAAACTTACAGGTCCAACAGATTTTGTTGGCGGGTGTGGTTTTTTTGGTATTTCCCCGAGCCCCAAGAAATTCTTTACACTTGAGGCAGTTAATAAATTTTATTTTTACTGATTTTAATTTAAATCTTGATGATGTTATAAAATTTTGGAACTCGGTATCTAAAATTAAATTAGGCAACACAGAACTTCAATTTCCTAAACTAGTTCAATTTGTTTTTGGCTTATTATGTCTTCCACATTCAAGTGCAACTGTAGATAGATTCTTTTCGCAAATAAATTTAAATAAAAAACAAGCCAGCCAGAATTCGATTAAAGAGCAACACTTGCTATTAACAAAGAGCTTAGTAGCTAATACTGGCAAATGGCAAATGCCATAATTTTACAAATATACAGAAGTTGTAAAAAAACAATACACAAATATTAATATAAAAAATTGGAAACTGACTAATAGTGATTTATCTTCTGACTCTGAATAATACACATCTGTATTAGGTACAAATATGTAATTTTATTTTCTGTTTGAGTTACAAATATATTAATTATTTTTTATTTTTAATTTTCAGTTTAGTTTTAAAATATTTTATTTCTTCTTCTTCAGTTACCGATAATTTTATTTTACGTTTGGTTACAAAATAAATAAAAAGCTGTATATTTTGTTGTATTTCCGCATTTTATTTTTATTTTTCGCAACGGTATTATTATTATTGGTAATCAACTGTTGGTCGAGCTATGACAAGTCTGTGCTTACATCAGCTCCAGCTTGTTGGAAGATAGGTTGACTTGTTTAAAAAGTGTTAGATTATATTAAATTTTGCTATAAGCATGCATTATTTTACTGAAAATAAATTTGCAATCAAAATTTAAAATTAAAAGCTCGATAGTGCAAGTTTTTAGGAGCGGCTAAATATAGCGCAAATGTTAAATATGCTTTTTTCTTGATTTTGGGCATGCCTTGGGTTAGTTTGGGTTCACTTTGTTTATTTGTGCCCGGAGCGAGCGAAGCGAGCGAACGGCTATGCGTACAACCATTTTTTACCATTTATTTTTCCCATAGTGCAACCACCAACGTAAACAATCGAGGTTGGAATTAACATTTGCGCTATATTTAGTATCTCCTCAAGTTTTTCAAGGTCTCACGATTTCTCACGATTTTTGGCGATCAGCCCTACGATTTCCAATCAACGCTGACTGGGAACACTGGGCCTTTTGCCTTGAGTACGATTAGTACAGTGTTAGAAAATTAGAGAAACCTCCATGGCTGTGTGCGCCATGAGGAGCGATTTGGATATCGCGACTTGCTTAAACGAGGGCCAGTTAAGAAGTGATTTCTCGAACGGGAGAAGCTTCGTCTGTTAGGCCTGTTACGAACCGTATGTATTCGTTACTGAGTAACGAATAGTAGGTAAGGTTCGAAATACCGAATCGTTACTTTTATAAACATATGGTTACTCGCATTTTTGAAATACCCCTTGCCGAAAATATTGTTATGAGGTTATTAAACTTAGCAAAATAAAACAATAAGCATACAAACATTAAATTAGAGTTAAGCGATTTCCGTGATATAATAAGATTTAAAATAAGGTGTCGTTACTATCGTTATCGTTACTTTAGCATGTTCGATGCGGATGCGGCCTACATGATCAGTTGCATTTAATACAGTTTAGTGTTTACTGTTGTTGCTCTGTTTATTGAGTAGATTGCCGCTTATTCAGCTTATAGAAGTTTGTTAAATACGTATTTAAAGAAAAATAAATCAATTGAAAACAGATAAATAAGTATGTTATTAATATGTTGTATTTATTTTAATAGAATTTGCCGTTGAGGCAAGAGAATAAAGCTGCTCTATAAAATAAAATAGAAGTATCTAGCCTAACATAATTTAAGTGATTTTTGTATCAAATATGGAATAACCGTGCTTTTTTATTTTTCTATTATGTTAAAGAAATAGTATTTTTATTTTGATACTTTTCTTGAAGAATACAATTTTTTTTCTGTAATATTATATATCATAAATTATATAAAGATGTTTATTTATATTGCACATATACTTCAAAACGAAGAGTTAGTACAGTAGTATGTGTTGGCGATTATCACGCATTAATGTTATAACGGGTATTTAAATTAAAATTTGCCATTTTACATTTGAATTCTAATATGGAGATCGGTGATTCTAATTCTATCGTCAAAGTAACGAGTAACGAATACTTAGTAACGGGTAGTGACACTAGAAGTAACGAATACATGCGGGTTATGACCAAATCGTTACTTTTACAGGCCTATCGTCTGTCGACTTTTGGCGCGTTAATTTACCCCCACTACTTCATATTACGTCAGTAAAGGGCAAATAACATAAATATAGAGAAATTGCGTAAAAGCTTAGCAACACCGGTTGTCTAAATTAATATTATGAATTTTAATACAAATCCGGTTGAAATCTGCTGATTAGTTTTCATGAAATTTGAATATTAAAGATGTGAATTTTAGGGAATTTTAGTTTAGGTGAACTGGCTATCCTGTAGGATGCGCTGTGATTGGTCGCCTCGATCGCCGGGGTTTAGCGGGAAACGCTATGATTGGTCAGATGAGTTTAGGATGCGCGGCCGGCTCCAAATGAGTAAAGGTGGTTACAACAGATGGCGCTAGTAATATCGCCAAGGTTTTAAATTGTTTGGTATGCGAGGACAGTGGCGTGGAATGTTAAACTGTACGAAAATTAAATCGTTAGATTTGAAGACGTGTTCAAAAATGGTTTTTGAACAATGGAGACCCACTGATCTCTAGTACTGAGCCTACAAAAAGGTATATTTCGGCATCTACTGCCATTTTGGAGACCCACTGATCTCTAACTCTCAAAGGCTGTGCCATGCGCTGCACAGTTCCTAATGGTATTTTCCATTGCATTTTCAACATTCTATACGAGTGTACCACTGGTTGCTACACTCTTGCCTTATTCTAATATAAGGATTACCTGCACTAGCCGGCATACATACTAATGCTTTATTCTCATATAAGGATTAAACGGCACTAGTCTGCCAATATACGAGTGTACCACTGGTTGCTACACTCTTGCCTTATTCTAATATAAGGATTACTCTGCACTAGCCGGCATACATACTAATGCTTTATTCTCATATAAGAATTAAACGGCACTAGTCTGCCAATATACTCAAGCTATCACAATGCTGCATCTCATACGCGGATTTCTGCTTACCTATGCTACCTGCATAGCATACTTACTAATCATTCATGCGTGCACCAATAAGCCGCATTCACAAGGCATTCATGTCATACCAATATGCACTAACTGCATACCAGTCAAACCACTACAATCCAGTCGTTCCTATTTGCAAGAAATTGAACTACATTGTACATAGAACCTCGCAATAATAGGCCTAGCAAGTGTTTGTCAAAGTGACTTTCCCCCAGTGTTAGAAAATAACCTCCTGAACATTGAACGTTTCTCGTCAATGGTGTTCATAGTGTACATATTAGCTTATAGGTGGACTCTAAGGTAATATTAATCCTGTTATTATCGCTTGTATATTGTTGTATTTTATATCAAGGCTAAATCAGCTAACATAGTTGATAAGTAGCTGTTCCGCAGGAACTCATAACAGACATTTAACTGTACATAGGTTCAAGGTTATGTTTATAACCATATTTTAGCATAGTATTACAACTGTTTACGCAATGCTTTAGTTTTTAAGAGTATTATTTATGTCATATTTTTCAAGGTCGAAATTTGCCTCGACTGATATTTTTGACATCGTAGCACTGACTACGTGCAATAATTCACTGTTTATATTTTGTGTATTTATGAGCTTTTAGTTATTTTCAAGTAAAGTAACTTATTAAAATATTCATATAATGCTAAAGCTTTTTGTTTTATTTACAAAATGACTTTAGAACTAGCCCTATGGTAAAATTTCAGTGCCCAAGAGCACATCTCTTTTTGTTCAGAAAATCGACCAAAACTCTGAAACACTAGCGGAAGAATGTTTTAATTTGATGCTACGCCAAGAAAATTGCATCTGCTGATTGCAAAATTCAAAAACGCTTGGAAACGGTAAATATTTTATTGTATTTTACTTGCCATTTTATAATGTAATTCTGTATTTATTGATTTGTATATAACATATATTTGTATATACAAATTGATATTATATTTTTTGCAATAGAACTCCCTGTTACTACATTCCCCTATTAGCTAAATGATTCCATTACGAAAAGTTTTTTAATATAAATGCAATAATATACAGGGTGATTCACTTTTTATGTTTGGAAATTTGACATTTCGTTGTTAATAGAGTAACATCGTGATCATATGTAAAAATTGATAATTATTAGGGCTTTGACAGCACAAATGTGTTCTAAATGTTCACTGCTAAAACTATTACCACAATTTGTACCTACAACACATGACCACAATTATACCCTGTCAACACTAAAAGAGTTCAAATTTTGAACATAAAAATTAACTACCCTGTTTAATGTTTTTAGGTTGCTTTTATTATTGGAATTTGCGGAGCATGTCGTAGAGAAGAGCTTATGCAAATGTCTATACACGATATAGAAGACAGGAAAACAGTGCTAATAATAAAAATTCCTAATTCAAAAAATGGAGTAGAGCGAATATTCACTATTCTAATTCCAATTAAAAATATAGATTTTTGTCATACATTAGAAGATATATTGCATTAAGGCCATCAGATATTAACACGTCACGACAATTTTTAAAATTTATTCGAAGTAAGTGCACACCTATTGGCATTAATACTTTTGGCAAGATGCCTTCTATAATAGCTGAATATTTAAATTTACCAAATCCTACTCTTTATACCGGACATTCATTTAGGAGGTCATCTGCTACAATGCTAGCCAATTCTGGCGATGATCTACTAACTGCCAAAAAGCACGGTGGTTGGAGGTTGGAAATCTTCCTCCGTAGCAGAAGTTTATGTCGAGAATACTATAATTAGTAAAAAAGTGGACGTATCAAAAAAAGCGTGTGCATTATGTGCGCATATATGAAGCATCGACCAAAATTGGTCGATGTCTGAAGTGAAACTTCTTAAACTTAAACGCCCTAGCCTTATACATATTATAACGGATTTGGTTAAAAAGTAGTTTTCTAAATATACCACTCAATTAACAAAAAGGGAAGGTCTAAATGAAAAAAAAAATATTATTCATAAAAGTTTCGCTTATGTCTTGACAAGGTAATAGAGCAAATCCCATACTTGGTTGCTTGTAAACTAACAAAGATATCACAATAACAATATTCTCATAATTATCGTTCCCAGGTCGTGTCGCTCGTCGTGTGTCGCGACATTCAAATTTTATTCCCGGAGCGCGTTAATAATTTTAACAAATGAATCGCGTCAACCCAAACTAAAGGAAGTAATCAAGAATCGTGTTCAAGTTTAAGTGTTCCCGAATATTCAACCTGTGAACCAGGATTGCCTCATTTTAAACAAAACGACATAAATACTATCGTTAATATCCACACAAAATATTATATCCAATAACGGTGTAATTTCCGAAAATTAGCATTCCGTTCTTTCTAAGACTCAAGGATTACCGTTTAATAATTGTACTTTTGGTAACTGTACTTTTAATATTAATATTTCCCATAAATAAATAAATGTACATACTATCAGAATGTAATTAATTCAATTTAGCTTAATATATTAAAATATCAATAATGAATGTTCATTAATTAATCACACATATTATTTCTAATTTTCATTATTAAAAATTACTTATCTAAACATTTGAAACAATAATTAACATGTTTTTATTCATTTTTGCTTTACACACTAGTGCGTAAAGTAATTTAGTAATATTTTTATATATTTTTCGGTAGTATAAAAAAATTTGTACTCATGTGTAAAGTACCTACCCTTTTTTTATTCATGGGATTGTCGCATTTGCCTACGGCTCATGCGACAATATCCCCATTCATAAAAAAGGGTCACTTTACACACTTGTGGCATAAATAACTATATTCTAACTACGATTAGGCTCGTAAATATTAAACAGTATTGTTCTTACCAATAGCATTAGATGTTCCTATATTGCCATTCGGATTATAGGATGAATAAAAAGGATCAATAACTTCTTTCAAATTCCTTGGAATAAAGGCATTTCTACTGTTTAAAGAGATTTTAAACAAAAACACTTTATTTATATCCAATTTTTTCACTAAATTTTCTAAATCTTCATCGTCAAATGGCAGAAGAGGTGATATTTCAAACTTTTTGTTACTCCAGGCTATTATTGCCGCATTTATTGCACAAATTTGTAAGAAAATAAAGATTGATATTTGTTTGATATGCATTTTCCCGGTGTGGTTGGAAAATGCCTGTGAGAATTCACTCAATTCACTGCGCACGGCTTCTAATCAATATTTTCTCTGTCAGTTGATTCTGACAGACAGATAATTAAAAACTCGTACACAAGTTGTAATATGGGGGTTCGATGTACGAACACGGGGTAAGTATAGAGCCTTAAATTGGATGTTCAAATATAGTATTAAACTAATTTATATGTGAATTTACAGTCCAAAGTAAGAAGCGGTGACAGGCTGTCTCCTCTCCTTTTAAGTTTTTTTCCTCTCTGTCGGAACCAAGGTGGATATATATATTAATAGGTCCAATATATTTCCAGAAAGACAATGCTGAGTTACCAAGAGAAAACTTATACCCTCTTAATATATTGCTTCTGAGCAATGCTCCTTGCGAAAAGGTGCGAAAGGGCATTACCCCTTATGGGCATCAGGGGACGAATAATTAATTTTGTATGAAGTTCTGTCTGCTTATATAGTATGTTCACTTCTAGAGAACCACTGAATCGACCGTCAGCGCTGGATGCTGCGGCGGGAATATGAGATACTTGCAAAAAAAAATTAATTCGGAATTATTTTAGACCGGTTGAATTTTTTATGATAAATTATCTATATTACACAGATTAAAAAATAAATAGTCAGCTGCGTGCCGGAAGCAACGTTGTACGTCAGCTGGTTATGAGAAGCGGTAATAACTGAAAAAAAAAAGATTTATAACCGAGTGAAATTTTTTTACATGACTAAGGACTCATGTTGAAATATGAAAATAATAGTCAGCTGGGTGTAAAATTATCATTACGGTCATACATGCAAGGGTCGCGCGGTAGTTTAAGTGATCCAACTGACGACCTTCGTCTCAATATGCATTCAGCTGATGAAAATTTTCCAATTTTAGTTTATTATAACTATTATATAGCTAAATTTCAATTAAATATTCATTGATTTACCAAAGATACAGTTAGGTAAAGTCCACATATCATTAACGTTAAAAATTCACTTTCTTTTTATTCAGATATTCTTGAAATATTCGAAAATTCTTTATTCAACGATATACCAAAAATATAGTTACGTAAAGTTCACATATAATTAACGCATACAACTGAGTTTGTTTTCATTCAGATATTGTTGAAATAATCGGAAAAAAATGTTTACAAAGAGTTTATGGTATTAAGAATTATCTTCATCATTGCTTTGTTTGTCGTCTCATGAATAATCTATTTAAATGTCATCGTCAATGCTTCCTTCCACTGTTATCTGTACAAAAGAAGTAAAAAAAATATTTATCAAAATCATCTTCCTGAAAAAAATAGAAAAATAAGTTTTTTCATACTTTCAAAGTCTTCATCAATACTTGTGGTGCTTGTAATTGATTGCGCCAATTGTTCTTCTTCAAACCATTTGACAAAATATTTTTCATCTCGTTCTTTCCAACCGTAGTCCGATGCCGAGGACTCGGATGGTATCGGAAGATGTGCGAGACTCCAGAAATGTGCGATTTATGATGTTCGGAGAAAATGTTGATGCAGTTCAGATCTGCAAGGCGGGAACATGGAACCATGCAGTATTTGTTCATTATATTTACTGCTAAATGGTTTTGTAAAGGTTTTTATAAGAACAACGTTGACGTCAATAATTCTTTCAAATGCATATAAGTTACAAACATAATCTTCCAGTGTTGTAAAAAGTTTATTTAAATTACTATGAGGTAGGTTTGAAATTTCACTCAAAGTTTGAATATAATTATGTTGTTCGTAAAATGTTAAACGTTTTTTTTTTGCTTTTTCGATAGAAGGCTGGATTAAAATCACAGCCCGTTAGCGCATGAAAAGTTGGCAAAGCCGAATATAATTCTAAACCCAACGTCTCATACTACTTCGTGATATTGATGTTTCTTTGATTATTTCCAGTACCGACATCTATTGAAATTTTTAAATTACTTTTAATGAAATTCATATTTGCTAGCATAATCACCAAAATATCAGTATCTGTGCATCTTATTGTCACATATGCATCAAAATCCACATTGCAAACATGAAACACAATTTTCGTGTCGGCTTCTTGTTACAATAAAATGCAATTGCTCATTTGTTACAATAAAAGCCAATTAGTTACAATAAAAGCCAATTTGTTACTATAAACTATAAAGGCACTTTCTTTTTAATTATTGCTTTAATTATTGCAGATAAACTGAAAGATACTCAGGGTGTATAGGTTCGGTGCATGCTTATTAAAGTTTATTTCCGAGTGCAGTAGTGGTTATAAAGCGCAAAATAAAAGATTAGAAATTTCCAAAAAAAACAATTTTTATTCTATTTCCTTCTAACAAAAATAAGGGTTAATTCTGTTGAATCTTCCTGGTGATAACTGTCCTTTAATCACCTTAGGCTTCCTCCGAGTTTCCTGGAAAGTGTTACTGAAACTTGCTGCAGTGCCTAGGATCTGTCCTGTGACGTCACTGGAAGCTGTCCTGGTAGGCCAAGTGCGTTTGGACTCAGCAGCATGAAAAAAAACAGTACAAGGCAGTTAAAGAGTTCACCAAGAATGTTGTTACAACTCTGTTTCAATTTGGCGGAGAGCGTCGCTTGTCTTAGCTTTGGTTTTTAATATAGAGATTGGCAAGAGATAGCTAGAAATAATTCTTCTTAATTAACATTGCTGAAAAATGCCAAAACACGCTGAAGGAAAATTATGATATATAATTAAATATGCGTCCACCAATTTGCACAGAATTGTTTAGACTGTAGACAATAATTATGGTTTTAAAATTAAACAGTGAACTGATTAAAAATAATAAATAAAATAAATAGCTGTTTAAACTGAGAAAGATTTTGATGAACAGTATTTTAATAAGAAACAAGTACAGTAATCAGGTAAGAACAATTCACTTTTGTTCTTACCTGATTACTGTAATTGATTTTTATTGAAATATTGTTCATCAAAATCTTTCTCAGCTTAAACAGCTATTTATTTTATTTATTATTTTTAATCAGTTTACTGTTTAATTTTAAAATCATAATTATTGTCTATTGATGAACAATATTTCAATAAAAAATAATTACAGTAATCAGGTAAGAACAAAAGTGAAATCGATAAATTTAAACAGATAGTCAGAATGCAGTCATTGTCAGAGAGCTATTTTCTAACTAAAAATCAGTTTAATTCAAAAACAAAGGTGACAACAAATTTAAATAAAAATAGAGAAATAAAACAAACAAATAATTATGATCTTGTACCCACCAGGGTCGAGAAGGGCTTGAGAAGGTGCTCTTTAAACAAAAAATGACGATAAAATGCTTATATAGGCCGAATATTAACTAACTAAGCTTAACTCTGATTCCCCATATAACTCATAACACCCGATAACGATACCAGAGAAAAGTAGACTCACACTATAGACAGTTTTTGTTATTAATTTCTTAAAATGCTACCTCTAACTAGAACCTAAATAATGTGAACCCTACAGGCCACTTTGATCGATTCTTTAGTTGGGTTGCTAAACTAAATCCAAAATTCCATAACCCTGCTTTTGTAGCATCAAGTCCTTTTTTTTCCACTTATCCAAGAGCCTTAAGCTCCAAAAACCCACTATCACACAATTCACACATATGCCCTACAGACAAAAACATACCCACGGCAAAAGACAACGTGGTATGTGCGAAACGATAGTAGGCAGATATCAGAGATCCACGAGCTTAGCAGTTTTATTCTGCCCACAGAGTTTACGATATAAAAACTTGAAACAAAAATCACATAACGCAAGAAATAAACAAAATTGCAAGCCCTACCATCTCAAGTTTTCAACCACTCGATTCGGTCGCCGGTACAAGATAGGTTTTAAAAATCCTGTCCTACCTTTCACCAGAATCACATTAAAAAAAAATTGCACCGCGCGCAGTCGTCACAAATATTTCACCTTTTTCCACCGTACGAAGCGACCGATCTTTAAGTATAAAATATGAGCTGCATATTTGAAATTATTTAACAATTTTAAGTAATATATTCTACTGCTGTATTTATGTAGATTCAACCCATAATATTAATTTTCTTTTTATATTAACTAGATAATTATCGACTGGTATATTTAAAACACTAAAATTAGTTTTAAATGAACTTGATGGGCAACATAAGAATTCAGTATTTATTAATATTTTCGTACTATTTAATGCGGAATTTTCCACACTGTTGCTACCAGGTCGGTTCAGACAGTAATTCAAGATAGGTTGAAGATGAAAAGTTATTATTTCAAACCAAAAATAAATACAAGCGAATTCGGAACAACCTGATGTTACGGAATTGTTAAAATTACCGTAACATTCTTCGTGATGGGTACATGACAAGTGTGGTTCTATTGTTGTTATTACTTTGTTGTGCTTCATTAAAACTAAGTTTTAATCATCTCCTGATGATGCTAACATGGTTAGCGAAACGCGCGTCGAGTGCAATAATTCTGTTTCGGTATTGTGGATAAAACTCCGTTCCGTTTTAGGATTAGCAAAAATGGTTTAAAAAGACTTTACCTACGTACTTAAAATTCCACAGAAAATGCTATTTAACTAGGCAAATGGTATGGTATATGCCTAGCTATTTTTAGACAGACTTACGGATATAAAATATTATGTATAAAGCAATAATAAGATCTACCGGTTAAGTTGTCCAAAGTAAGAAGGGCACGTAAAATTATACGAATGTATATTAAATGACACGTTGGTAGAAGCTTCAAAATTATGGCTGCAGATTAACCTAATGCCAAATCACATTTTGAGTTAGCTAGGGGTTGGTTCATTCATTTGTACATAGAGTTGACCAAAACTAATCTAATTAAATAGTTTTTACTTACTAAAACTAGCTGTTTTCGGGCGTAATTATTACAATTCTATTCTTATCTTTCTGGCAAATCATATTCAAGGCAGATAGCATTTACCTGGATGCTGGATGTGTTTACTTATCGAAGTAAATCTGTTTAAATTTAGCTAGCAATATCTATCTATAGGATTTTTATGTAAACTAAAACAAACTCTAGTAGAAAAAGACATTATCACAAGAATTAAGCTATGCATGCTATGTGAATTTTGTAGCTTTTCACTTTAAAAGACAGTGCTTCTAAGTTTTCAGTTTCATTTTGATAGAATAGAATGGCTATATAATATTATGAATAGAACAAGCAGAACAAATTAATTGCATGAAGATAAATCAGAAAAACTCAAAGGTAAGTGACAGAACTAAAAACATTATGGAGAAAATAAAAAAAGTCGCAAGTAGCTCAGTACACGTGATAGCTTTGGTTAATCGTCTAATCAAATTTCGATTAGTGTCACTTAGTCTCAACTTATTTTAGTCATTTGAGTCGGCTCCGATACGTTATAATCAATTTCAATAGATTTGGTTAGTTTTGGTTAATCGTCTTATGACCTTTTAGTTAATTTCACTTAGTCTCAACTTATTTTACTTATTTGAGCCGATTCCGATACGTTATAATCAATGTTAATAGATTCGGTTAGTGTTGGTTAGTCGTCTAATCAACTTTCGGCTAAAGTTTCACTTAGTTACAACTTGTTTTCATCATTTGAGTTGTGTCCAATACGTCATAATCAATTTTAATAGATTTGTTTAGTTTTGGTTAGTCGTTTAATTAACTTTGGGTTTATTTAACTTAGTCACAACTTATTTTACTTATTTGAGCTGGTTCCGATACGTTATAATTAATTTTAATAGATTTGTTTAGTCGTGTAATCAACTTTCGGCTAGTTATTTGAGTCGGTTTCGATACGTTATAATCAATTTTAATAGATTTGGTTAGTCGTTTAATCAACTTATTTCAGTTAATTATTTCACGTAATCTCAACTTATTTTACTTATTTGAGCCGGTTCCGATACGTTATAATCAATTTTAATAAATTTGGTTAGTTTGAGTTTTGGTTAGTCGTCGAATTAACTTTCGGTTAGTTTCACTTAGTCTCAACTTATTTTATTTATTTGAACCGGTTCCTATACGTTATAATTAATATTAATAGATTTGGTAAGTTTTCGTTAGTCGTCTAATCAACTTTCGGTTAATTTCACTTAGTCTCAACTTAAGTTAGTCATTTGAACTGGTTCCAATACGTTACAGTCAATTTTCATAGATTTTGTTAGATTTGCTTAGTCGTCCAATCAACTTTCCGTTAGTTTCACTTAGTCTCCACTTATTTTATTTATTTGAACCGGTCCCAATACGTTATAATCAATTTTTCATAAGCATGTCGTGATGGTGACGAATATTTTTCGTGTCGTGACGTGGTCACGGCACATATAACAACCAGCAATATTACTCGACCTGTCAGGCGAAAAATTAAATTTGACCTTGCTAATGTCAGTTGGGTAGGAAAAGTCAGAGCTGGATTTGAAATATACATAAGTATGATTTTCCTTTAACAGAGCCATTCAAATATCAATGGGTCATGAAATATATGGATACCTTGTTGTATGAGCAGGAAATGTAAAGAAATTCTTCTTGGAAGAATATCTCTGGTTTGTACAAGTTCTTATTGCTTAAACACCATGTCTTTTTGCATTACACAACGTCATAAACAACGTTCGTCTCTCACAATGTCAATTATTTGACAAATACACGCCTATGGTTTCGATTTAACTCCAATAGCAATAAAATAAACCAGCCGTAAAAACACGACGCCGCTGGCGGCAGTTTGATGGATTTCCTACCAAGGAATATCTTGCGCGCGGACTTGCGCAGATGCGAAAATAAGATGTGATATTGCTGGGTGTTATATGTGCCGTGACGTGGTCTTGAGAAACTCACTCTCATGATATGAAACCAAAGAAGTAATTACCTAAAACAGAGAACATAACTGTAGGGAAAATATGGGACAAATTGTCTAAAACTAAAACAACTGAACAAGAACATAACTAAAGCCATCCGTAACGATATCCGAACATCTAATTCTGAAATGATTGAAAATACCATTGAAGAGAATAGAGACCTGAAACTACTTAGGCAAAGACTCTTCAAGTGAAAAAAAGAGATCTGCGAGTCAGAGAAGGTTGCTAAAACAGGGTTTTCTCAACCAACATTTTGTTAATGTTCGGTGGTTTTATCCACAATACCGAGACAGAATTTTTGCACTCGACGCGTGTTTCGCTAACCATCAGGAAATGGTTAAAACTAAACTTACAATCTACCTAACTCTCATTTTATACTAACTGTTTGCTTAATCAAGGGAATCTAAAAAGAACCATTCCTGGCATTCCACTAGTCACGCTCAATCAACCAATAGAAATTATTATATGGAATATCTCTATTTAAACTATTCTTACATTTAATAATTTCCATACTTTCATGTCTCTAATAATTTCCTATCAGTAATATTATGAATTAATTTTAAATTTTTAATTGTTATTCTATGATTATTATTAAAAGCATGCTTGGCAACACTTGATTTTTCAGTTATATCATACTTTAAATGAGTTATGTGTTCTTTGAGTCTCGTTTGTATATATCTTGTAGTTTGCCCAACATATTTTTGGTTACAATGCATGCATTAAATTTCATATATTCCACTTCTTTTCAATATTTCAATTTTGTTCTTTGCATAACCTAATAATTTCTTAATTTTAAACTGAGTTTGGTATACTAATTTTAAACCTACTTCGTAGGGTCCTCTAGTATACTGAGGATTATATGGTATCGACACATATTTTGTATTTTCATCCTGATTGACGACAGAAGTGGAATCACGAATGGTCTTTCTAAACAAATGCAGATGCCTATTAATTAGTCTATTTATTAAGTTGGTATTGAAACCATTAACTTTCGCTATATTCTTAATTGTCTCATTTTCATTATTAAATTCTCTGCTTAGAGGAAAGTAAACCATACGGTGTACTAAAAAATGAAAGCGGGCCATTTTGTGTTGGTCGCAGTGGAAGGAGTCATTAGGAATATATCGGTTAGTGGCAGTACTTTTTCTATAAATATCAAATCCTAGTGTGTTATTATCGTTCCTAATCACTACACTAGAGTATAAAAAAATGGTAGTTCGCCATTTTCTCTCTCGCCTTTATAAGTAAATTTAATGATGGGGAAACGGTTATTTCGTTTTGTTACAAAATCTTCGATATTAGCAATTTTTGTGTCGAAAATCGCGAATATGTCATCCACATACCTGTACCATACCCTTGGAAAATATTCGAACGCCTGATAATAGTTATTGTTATATTGAAAATAATTTTGATCTATGCAAAGTATGGTTAAAGTTAAATAGTAATGTTACGTATTTCCATCTGTGAAAAATCGATTATGCACAGTTTCATCTCTGAGAAATGAAATGCTTTAAATTTTGTCAACTAGAACCGAGTAATTATTTACTGTTATCTACAATGAAATCAATCAAATCTGAAAAGTTTTATCTCAGTTTTATCTGTAAAAAATTGATTATGCCCAGTTTATCTCTGATATAAAAGGATTTTCTGATTGTATAAGTAAATTTAATGATGGGGAAACGGTTATTTCGTTTTGTTACAAAATCTTCGATATTAGCAATTTTTGTGTCGAAAATCGCGAATATGTCATCCACCAGCCATATTAACTACGACAAGAAGGCCCACTCAATGGCCAGAGAGCGCAACAAAGGAATCGTCGTTCATTTTCTTCGTTGCCTGGTAATGATCGGCGAACTTCGCCGCACACAGGGTGAATTTAAATAAAAGCTGACCATAAACGATATTTTCGTTTGCGGTATATTTAATCAAATTCATGACGAAATTATTTATATCACTCTAATACTCTAGTTGGCATTGGAAAAACACAATTGATATTTTCTGAATTGTTTGTAGCGCCCTGTCAAACTTACGGTATGGGTTTTTTTTATTATTATCACCAAATAAATATTTTGATAAAGTTTGTATTTAACTGGCTGTTTCAAACATCTGTTACCGTTTTTAATTAGTTGTTATTGATAACAATATTCAAGGTGTGTAATAACTGATATTTAAAAGATTTTGATTTTGTGTTAATGATTTCACCACATTTCCGAATACAAATATTCTGACAAAAGACGTCAAGAAGAAAATGTTGCTCGAATTTGCCCCATCTTTTAATGTTTAATTAAATTTTGGCGTTTTGGGTCATTTTAAAATTGGTTAAAAGTTTCGCACAATATTTTTACTGTATATTTCATTCCTATTTTGTAATACAACACAACTAAAAAATAGCGATATTATCTTATATCGAATATTGACTCGACTATAGAATTTACGCTTGAAAATTAATCTGATAAAAGATGAGCTCGTCTATGGCCGCCGCGTCAAAGGTCGCCTGCCAAAATGATTGTTTTATTTGTATCATGGCCTGCCGATATTCTGCTAGTTTTCGCGCGGGGAAGGAGACACACCGTTGACATGCCGCCGCGGAGAGTGATCCTTCTTATCATATAGTTTTGACCAAATACATAATAAAAAGATAAAGACTGATGTACTATACTGCTAACGTGCTAACACTTTGTCGAGGTTATGTGTTGGTGTTATACCCAAAAACATTTAACCTAAAGAGACCCGACAACTCATTCATAAAAATCCGAAATCTTGCAAAAATATCAACAAAACGATTGTCCCGCCTCCTTATATTTTTATGTATGGTGTACAAACTTTTGTCAAACTTCGTCCCCACTACTAAATGTAGTATTGCCCGCCCCCGCCTGAACGAAAGCAAGGACAGTTCATAGACGTAGACTTTGAAAATGTGAGTCCATCATAATAATAATTTCAATAAAGTAAATACGTTTAATTTGAAATGATGGTATTTATTCGAGTGCATTATTTAAAATATATTTATGTTTTATTTATAGTGTGTGGGTTAGATTGAGTTAGTTTGGATTAGATATGGGTTCTGAAGGTTAGTTAACACAAAATAGTTATTTTGCTGTGTCACGAAATTTTTCCGTGTCCTTGCAAAATCACTGCGATGCAACCAAAGAAGTATTTAGTTCAAAAATGATTTAATAGAGGTTGGTAAATGACTGCAAACATATCAGATTATCCATTAATATCACATACATAGGTAAGTATTATAACATATTAATTAATCACATCACAAAATGGTGCCCACTGTACTACTTACTGTCTTTCATTTACTTTTACTTACTTGTGGAAACTCAGGTTCGGATGATAATAGCTGGAGATTTTGCATACCTCACACCGCAAGACCATCGTTAGTTTAATATAAAGTTTATAAAAAATATTTATAGGAAATCACTCACGAAATACAAAAAAAGCTACACGTCGCGTCGCCTCGCACAAATTCAGGCTTTAAAACGTCCATTTGAAACCAAACAAAACTGGGCGAAGAGTGCTATTTTGCACGTTTCTTAATGAAAAACATTTATTTATTCAAGTCGCGATCAAAAGTTGGACGGCCATCTTGTTACTTTTGACGTCTGTATTATTAGGAATCCCATTCAAAACGGTGTCGAAATATTTGCTAGTGAGCTTTGATATTGCACAATTTTGTTAATATCATAGCAACCAGTCATCAAAAATAGTGTCGAAAAGAGCTACTAACTAACCCAACTTTGCGTATCGAGAAGACTTCTTTATGATACCAAAATAGAAATAGTATATTGTGCAACAAGTGCTGAAAATAAGACTTTTCACACGAATGAGACAGTTTGGTGACACGAGCCGTAAGCGAGTGTCATAAAGTCTCATGAGTGTAAAAAGTCTTTTCAGCACGTGTAGCACACTATACTTTTTCTACGACTGCTACATACAGGGTGCCCCACTGGGAGTGTGGTAGAAAATTACATGTTATATGGGAAACATTTTTATTATTGATTTATCAGAAAATTTTATTCCTAATGAAAGAAGCTACGTGAGTAAGATATTCTCGATAAACTATAACTAGGGGCACAGTCCTAAAATGGGGCCACCGGAGTGGGGTCCCTATTTTCCAAATATTTTGAAAAAGAGGCTCCGAGGGCGAAGCCCTAAAATGGGGCCCCAGGGGGGCGAAACCCTAGAATGGGGCCTATGGTTCGGGAGTCCCATTTTTTACAGATTTAGCAATGGAGCCCCCGGGGCGAAGCC
The DNA here is from genome assembly GCA_016904865.1 of Pissodes strobi. Lineage (NCBI taxonomy): Eukaryota > Metazoa > Arthropoda > Insecta > Coleoptera > Curculionidae > Pissodes > Pissodes strobi. Next base: position 97,429 of record MU183924.1, read on the forward strand.
CTAAAATGGGGCCCCAAGTCTTAAAAGGGGGCCTCTGGTATAAGAGTTCCATTTTCTACAGTTTTGCGGGGGGTGAAGCCCTATAATTGGGCCCCCTTTTTTAGAGATCTGGTAATGGGACCTTTGAGGGCGAAGCTCTAAAACTGAGACGAAGCCCTTTAATCTAAATACCCGAATAAGCGTGTGAATGTGAAAAGTATACTTTGCACACGCCGTGTGCAAAGTATACTTTTCACACGATGTTTGAAATGTCCAGTTTTCAAGAGCAGTTGTTAGTGCGTTTTTGTCTATTTTCAGGGCAGTCGTAGAAAAAAGTATATTCAACTTACATTTGCAATGGATGGTCATTGCATAATATACTATTCAGCAGCTAATAATGAAATAAAATTTCCGAAAACTTATTTCCTGAATAATTTCAAATTTGGACACGAAATTTATGAGATACCAAAAATACGCAATTTTATCCCGATTTAAACGTTTTTGTGACACATAGGGTTTTTCTGCTCTCAATGGTTAAACGAAAAATTAAATCATACCACTGCTAGCCTAAAAATAAATTGCTTATCATTATTTTTGAGACAAATAAAAAGGAACTGAAGTATACAAATTTTATTTAAAAACATACAAATATGACAAATATCTGGTTAATGACATATTCAAAAAGTAGCTTAATAACTATTTTCTTCTATTAAATACCTATTAAAACATATTTACAGCAGTGCCTTCACTGGTTTTGAAACGTTACCAAGTTAGTATACTTATCGAATGGGGAAGAGCCGTCGGTCGTCGACCTCCAATGCTCTCAATCTATTGGTGCAGTTACTTTACTACGTTCATACTATAAATATTTTGGGGGTAAAATAAGGCGGAACCAAGGGAAGCGGCATTGTCAGATTGACATGTCAGAACTTCAGAACCGGTTGTTGATGAATCAAAAATGGGGAAAATAAGTATTTAGTGTTATAATTTAATATGAAAAAAGTATGTACAGTAACTCGTAAACTTAAAATTTGGCAACGCTACATCTATCGACCATAGAATGTGCCTCAATGTTGGGGGAAAACAAAGAACCATTTGTCCCGTCTCTTCAGGTTAAATGTCTTTGGTTATACCTAATTGTGCAACAACTGAAGCCAGATTATCAGAAAATGGCGCGTCGAAATGAGGATCCCTTATTGGCTAAATTTGTAACGTGTCTTGTTTGAGCATTTACGTTTCTCTGTTTTTTTGCTTCATATGTTGAACTGAAAGTATTTTCAAATGGTTTTATGTCATTTAAATTACCCTTAAAGCAACGCATTATTAAATTGGAATTTTAAAAGCTATATCTGTTGTAAAGTCGTCGGCACGGGTGGGCAAGAAATTGAATAATCGATTAAACGCTTAATATTTTAGCAAATAACTGAATAATCGATTAATCCAAATAATCGATTATCGATATTTTCTGAAATATTAATCGATAAGTCGATTAATCGGTAATTTCTTAAAAGTGAATCGAATAATCGATTATTGTCGCCCACCTCTAATCCCATAATATTGTAGTAAGTGAAACTGAAGCTGAAATTTCGGTAGAATCATTATTGCTGATGCAAGACTGATGTTAATATAAAAAGAGGCAATAAATACTTTGGCAGAATCAGCAGATAAAATTTTATAATTTAGTTTGAATTTGTAAATATGGCTTTGATATTACCTTGGGATAGTCAGAATATAAGCAAGTGTTTTTAAACAACAACTATGCTTCTATATTTTTTACTAGTTTCGTCCCTATTAGATTAATTTTTAAAAATAGCGATAACTCGGAAATACATGTATGGCAAAATTGCAGGCCCTCATCAACGCGTTTCTGTCGTCCGCTTAACATTCATTTTGCTCGTGAGACTCCTGAATTAACCATTGCATAAACAAAATTTGGATCATCGAATTAAAAATTTAAAACCCTTTTTTTACAACGAAGGAGCCCTTAATTTGCAAAACCATTTTTTAAAACGGTTTAAAAACATACAAATGATTTTTATACATGATTTTTATCGTAAATGATAATTGATACACCCTATATAAATATAGATGATGAGCTAAAAATTCAACAATTATTTGTCTAAAACACGATATTTAAACGTGTAATACTTAATAACTTTTATGTCTTATTTCTGGTAAACCTTGTTATGGCCAGCTCTCCTAGAAATTCGACCAGTGTGCGCCGGGTCCAAAGGTCACATGCCCGTATCATGCTAGTTTTCGCGCGGAGAAGGAGACATACCGTTGACGTGCCGCAGCGGAGAGTGAATCTTCTTATCGTAGTAAATATTCGCTGCCTGTACCATACCCTTCGAAAATATTCGAACGCCTGATAATAGTTATTGTTATATTGAAAATAATTTTGATCCATGCAAAGTTTGGTTAAAGTTAAATAGTAATGTTGCGTATTTCCATCTGTGAAAAATCAATTATGCACAGTTTTATCTCTGAGAAATGGATTGCTTTACATTTTGTCAACTAGAATCGAGTAATTATTTACTGTTATCTACAATGAAATCAATCAAATCTGAAAAGTTTTATCTCAGTTTTATCTGTAAAAAATTGATTATGTCCAGTTTATCTCTGATATAAAAGGATTTTCTGATTGATATCTTCAAAAATTTATATATCTGTGGAAAATTAATTAATCTTTTAAATTTCGATTTCTCCGACTTCTAACAGTCCAGGTTCAGTTAACAACGACATATATGACGAATTAACTCTGGGATGTGAAAAGTCTATAAGCTCAAAGACGTAACTTTGAACATTTGTTGAAAAAAATGTTGAATCTTTTGCCATTTATTGTCAACGTAATATTATTTTTATGTGGTGTTTTGATGGACTTAAAGTATTAAAAGTTTTAGTGTCGAATAGGATTACATAAAAAAGGTGAATTCCACCTAAAAATGTTGTCTTTTATTCATTTTGAAATTGCATTTTAAATAATGTTTTGTGTGCATAATGAGCAAGAATAAATATATCTATCTCCCCATTAGGTATTCGTCTATAAAACGTCAAAGGCACATTAAAAATAGATACTCGATTAAAGAAAATTGATAACTATCTTTCTATATGCATATATCATTTTTAACCTAAGGCTATAAATAAAAATCAATAACAGTTGAATTTAGGTACAGAGCGCGTTACATAACAAATATATGCTAAGAACTTTTTGTAGAATGCAGAAATAAAGTCTACTTCCGGTATAACCGGAAATAATCATTTCAGTATATTTTTCGTATATTTTTTATCTAACATATTATCTATTATGGAAATCGGTTAATTGTGGCTAAGTGTGATACATCGTTATTCTTGAGAGATGAAAGGTTTCTGAAAAAAATTAAAAGAATTCAGGTAGGTATCTACAGGCGTTAAGAAAAATATGATGATTCTGTGGCATGAAAAAGAAACGTCGGATTCAAAATCTGAAAGCACCAACTTGCCGAGGGAAAAGCTATTAATGTAAAAGTCAGATTTATTTTGCTGCACTTTTCAAATACTTACCTAACTCAAAAATTATTTCACAAAATAAACATTTTTCCAAGAATATCAAAAACCCAATTTCGCTGCCTGATTTAATAAGCTTAATTAAATTTTGTGACCTATTTAACCAATAAGTAATTTTATATTTCACATTTTTTAAGAATAATTGTAATATTCTATTAAAAAAACTTCATAACTACATATTATACGGTGTTGGGAACTTAATAGTATGGGAGCCAGCGTCAATTTTTGGCATGTATTTTAGACCCCTTGAATTTAACTTATGTATGTTCCCATATAGACAACCACTGAACCGACCGTCAGCAGGGCTACCGGCGCTGGTTGCTGCGGCGCCGGCGCGGCAAGAAGATGAGATAGTTGTAAAAAAATTCGGAATTATTTTAAACCGATTGAAATTTTTATGATAAATTATCCATGTAACATAGTTTAAAAAATAAATAGTCAGCTGCGTGCCGGAAGCAACGTTGTACGTCAGCTGGTCATGAGAAGTGGGAATAAAATTGAAAAGAAAAATTATAACCGAGTGAAATTTTTTTACATGGCTTAGGACTCATGTAGAAATATGAAGATAATAGTCAGCTGGGTGCATCGTATTATAAAGACCGTCAGTTGGAGCAATAAAATATCATTACGCTCATACATCCAAGGGGCGCGCAGTAGTCTTGGTCCGACTGACGACCTTCGTCTCAATATGCATTCATCTGATTAGAATTTTCCAATTTTAGTTTATTAGAACTATTATGTAGCTAAATTTCAATTAAATATTCATTGATTTACCAAAGATACAATTAGGTAAAGTTCACATATAATTAACGTATAAAATTGAGTTTGTTATCATTCAGATATTGTTGAAATAATCCGAAATAGTTATTTGTGTATTTAGAGCGCAAAGTAACAGATTGCCGCTTGAGAAAGAATATTACTGCGCGACGCGTAGCGGAGCGCAGCAATCTTTCGAAAACGGCAATCTTTCTTTGCGCTCGAAAAACACACAGAACTTTTTCTACAGCCGCATTTTTTAAAATTAAATGCACGTTTTTCTCTATACTTATTCTGAAATTTGCAAATGAGTGTCAGTTTTGACATATTATATTCGGGCTTCGGGCATATTTAGAACAGGAGTGCCAGCAACAAATTGTAACAAACGTACGACTGTCATTTATTTATCTTCGGTTTCCATGACCATTCAGCACACTAGACGGAAAAAGTGAGAATTTTCTTTTCCATGTTCGCGCTAGAGCGCAAAATAAGGATCCACGGCATTAGTCGATTTTGCGATTTCATTTGATTTAGTATTTAGTTATTTTGCGCGCGGCTGTAGAAAAAAAATGTTTACAATGAGTTTATGGTAGTAAGAATTATCTTCATCATTGCTTTGATTGTCATCTGATGAATAATTTATTTCGTGAATATCTCCTGCCTCTGTTTCACTGTTATCTGTACAAAAGAAACCAAAAAAAAATTAAAAATTATCAAAATCATGTTGATGGACATGTTTTCCTGAAAAAATAAAAAAATAAGTTGTTTCATACCTTCAAAGTCCTGATCAATACTTATGATGCTTGTAATTGACGGCGGCAATTGATCTCGTTCAAACCATTTGAAAAAATTCTTTTCATCTCGTTCTTTCTAACCGTAGTCCGATGGCTAGAATTCGGATGGTATCGGAAGATGTGCGTGACTTCTGAAATGTGCGATATGATGTTCGGAAAAAATTTGCAGTTCAGATCTGCAAGGCGGGAACATGGAACCATCAATTCTTTTTTCTAAATGCAGTATTTGCTCATTAATTTTACTGCTGAATGCCTTTGTAAAGGTTTTTGCACGAGAAAGTTGACGTCATTAATTCTTTCAAATGCATATAATCGTTGACTTCTCAGCCATCGATATAATTTTCAAACATAATCTTCCAGTGTTGTAAAAAGTTGTTTTAAATTACTATGAGGTATATTTGAAATTTCACTCAAAGCTTGAATATATGTTGGCGATTTTCGTAAAGTGTTAAACGTTTTTTTTTGCCTTTTCGATAGAAGTCTGGATTAAAATCACAGCCCATAAGCGCATGAAAATCTGACAACGACGAACATAATTCTACACCCAATGTCTGATACAACTTCGTGTTATTGATGTTTCTTTGTCTAGTCGAAAATCGAAATATTTGTTCAGTAATTGATTGTGAAAGACGAATGGCAGACAATATATTGCTCTTTAGGTGCCCAAAAGTGTAGGTATGTATTAGTTTATTATAAGCTTTTATTTAACTTCACTTGTATGTTTGGGTCAAATCTTACAAGTTAGATTTGTCCTACTTCCCATCAATGTTCAATATTAATATCGATTTATAGTGAGTACAATAGAATATGTAATAAAAAAAAAACTTGCAGGTGTCGAGACTGGAAAAGTGTCTTAGAATTTATAGGATCCCACAAATATGCGAATGATACACCAATGTAATGTCATAGCCGTATTAGAATGTGTGGTTTGCATTTTAATGAAAACAGTTTTGCAAATTCTTCTAGGAGCTGTATACATTCATTTGTTGTTCCATCAACCGTGTTACCAACTAAAAAAGGTAACTTTTAATCAGATTTTGTGCATTTGCAAAATAATGTAAGATGGGTGCAAATATAGGTTTATCTAAAAGTCTATTACTTTAAATTTTGTGCTATTGTGGTAAAATTAACGAAATATAAAAATTGCTAAAATGTAGACAATTAGTTTTGCCAGACTTTTTCCAAAATAATTTGTAAAGTTTTGCAAAACTATGATGTAGTTCATCCCCAAAATAAATAAAAATAAAGAATTTTGCACGGAATATTAAATTTCATTCTTGAAGTAAAAAATAATATATTTTACAAATTTTATTTAAATATGCAATCGTATTTACCGTAATTTCTTTAAAATATGGCCTTTACCTTTTCATCTTTTTTTTTGACTTCACAAAATATAATTTTCAAAATTTTAATGAAAACATATTTCATTACTTAAATTCATCCATTTATTACTTACTAAGCGGGAAATTTTACTATGTGTTGCCCAATAGCGCTTTGACCGAAGTAAATCGCGTCAAACACGGCTCTTATTGCCTCAATACCCCTACATTTTTTTACGTCCTCGGCTCGCCTTTGATATGACGATTTCATTAAATTGGCGCTTAAACCAACTTATATTTTTAATTCTGTAAACTTTGCCCCAACATAGTATATTTTTGCTAATAGTAATTATATTACTAAAGATATCTTAAATTTTATATATGAGTAAAAATCTTGCTGAAATTATAATTTGAATTATTTGTTAAGCACCTAAATCGTTATAAAAATAACGATATCAGGAACACAATGTTGATTTAAAATATGGTTTTATTATCTTTCATTTCAGATATTACAAAGACCTACAAAACAATGTATCTATTAGTGACATAAACCGCAGGTAAACATACAGAAATATAAACAAAGTATGTACTATACAAATTATACAGGATGTCACGATTACAGTTGTGTCGTTATTCTGCATGTAAAAATGTAAAAATATGATGAGAATCATAGACTTCTGCTAAATCTGTAACAGACTAAAATAAGGAAAATAACTCAATTATTAGGTATAGATTGTAAATATACAACGTGTGGTAGGATTTTAACGGACACATGAACAGCTTTTTTTGCTATTCGATTTTCGAGAGAAAGTTATTTTTTGTAAAAAAGTATTAGCTTCGATCCAAATGCAAAATGACGTAATTAAAATTAAGCTAGCCTATTCAGAGTGACCAATACATGTTTAATTTTTAAAAGGGCAATTTTTTAAATCTTTTTAGTAAGTATACGATTTTCGAAAAAAAAACTTATTCTTTATAAAAAGTTTTGCATCGTCTTAAATCCAAAATTACGTAAATGTAATTAAACTAGCAAATGGGATATCCTACCTAATCCCAATATGTAATTTTTTTTACGAGATACATTTTCAAACATCATTACCTTTAAATTTTCGCTGAAAAGTTAGTCTTTATGAAAAATTATGTTGGGGCTTGGAACCTTCGGCAACATGCACTAAAACGGAGTTTTATCCACAATACCGAAACAGAATTATTGCACTCGCGTTTCGCTAACCATGTTAGCATCATCAGGAGATGATTAAAACTA
>MU183924.1:110086-168513 GCA_016904865.1 Pissodes strobi
TAGTTTTAATCATCTCCTGATGATGCTAACATGGTTAGCGAAACGCGCGTCGAGTGCAATAATTCTGTTTCGGTATTGTGGATAAAACTCCGTTTTAGTTTATGAAAAATGTTGCTTCATGCACTAGTGCGTAAAATAACTTACTTTACGCACTGCACATTAAGAAGGCCTATTTTACGAATCTTAGAGAGTGCCTAAAGTGAGTATTTTACGCACGGTAGTAGAAAAAATTATTTAAGATCGACTTTGCATTCCGAAAGACTGGATGCTTTGCCCATATTACATATAGAAAAGTTATTCTATTTTAAGTATATGTAGGTACCTACAATAAGATTTTCTTGTTTTATTATATAAAATGGTAGACGAGACAATTGACGTTAATTCCGGGTAATTCAGTAATAGTGTTGTTCATGACGCAAAAATGAGATGCAAATATCCCAGGTGCAAAGGCTTTCACTTATACTACATGTCAAAAACGCGGAGTAGTGGACTTATCTTTTAAGAAAAACAATAATTGTGTTAAGAAATTTCACATTTAATTACTATGTCCTTAATGCTTAATCCCAGATAAACCTACACCAGATGCGAAACCTCCCGCCTAACGCATAAAACAAGAATTCGTTTAAAGTTCCGCCTCCTTAGGATGGCCAGCCATTCAAAGGAATAGTCAGGGCAAGCTCTAGTGTGATTTTAAACGCGAGCCACGCGTGTCTTGTTGTTTATTCCTAGAACGTTACAACAAATAATTAATCTTTATTTTATTTTTGTTAAAAATGCCTGGTTATGAGTGCTTTTATTTGAATTGAGCTACTAGAAGCGGTGGCGAAAAATCATTATTTAAATTACCCCGCGATCCTGAAAGGTATGTATAAATATTGTTTAATGCACACTCCCTCTCACTTATTTCCAAAATTATTGCATATTCTAAAATCGAATAAGCACGAAATTCAATTGCCACATTCATGACGTCATACGCGTGAGAGATCGTGTTAGTTTGTTTATTTAAACCTAAATTTGATTATAACGTATCGGAATCGGTTCAAATGACTAAAATAAATTGGAAGTGACTGAAACTAACCGAAAGTTGATAGGACCACTATCCAAAACTAACCATAAGCGCCAAAACGGGCTAAACCTATCGGAACAGGTTACAAAAATTAAAGTAAGTTAAAATTAACCAAAACGAACCGAATTTTGGTGACTAACAAAAACAAACCACAAACATTAAATTTGATTATAACGTATCGGAACCGGTCCAAATGACTAGAATACTTTGGAACTAGCTGAAAGTAAACGAAAGTTGATTGAGTGACTAACCAAAGGTAACTAAAAGCACCAAAACGAGCTAAAACTTACCAACAGATTAAAAATGTTAAGGTAAGTTAAAACTAACCCAAATTAACCGAATTTTGGCGACAAACCAAAAACATTAAAATAGCTTATAACGTATCGGAACCGGTTCAAATGACTAAAATATTTTAAAATTAACTGAACTTTACCGAAAGTTGATTGAACGACTAACTAACCAAAAGTACTCAAAAGCACCAAGACGGGCTAAAACGCATCGAAATAGATTTAAAAATATTGAAGTAAGTTAAAACTAATCCAAATTAACCGAATTTTGGCGACTAACCAAAACGAACCAAAAACATTAAAAATGCTTATAACGTCTCGGAACCGGTTCAAATGACTAAAATAAATTGGAACTAACTGAATTTTACCTAAAGTTGATTGAACGACTAACCAAAACTAACCAATAATAACTAAAAGCACCAAATCAGGCTAAAACGAATCGAAATAGATTAAAAATATTGAACTAACTTAAAACTAAGCCAAATTAACCGAATTTTGGTGCTTAACCTAAAATACTAAAATTGTTTATAACGTATCGAAACTGGTTAAAATGATTAAAATAAATTAAAACTAACTGAAATTAACTGACAGTTGATTGAACGACAAACCAAGACTAACTAAAAGCACCAGAAACGGCTAAAACATATCGGAACATATTAAAAATATTAAGGTAAGTTGAAACTAACTTTAATTAACCGGATTTTGGCAACTAACTAAAATTAACCAAAACATTAAAATTGGTTATAACATATCGGATTCAAATGACTGAAATAAATTAAAACTAACTAAAACTAACCGAAAGCTGATTGAATGACTAATCAAAACTAATCAAAAGTAACCATAAACACCAAAAAGGGCTAAAACGTATCGGAACTGATTAAAGGTATTAAAATAAGTAACTAACCCAAATTAACCGAATTTGTTTTAAAATTACCCACTATGATTTTTTTAGTAGTAACATTGTTTTCAAAATTTCTGGAATAAATAAATAGTTTCCGAGATATGGCCGGTGGCCACCCTTACTGAAACATCCTGTATAATATTAAAATGTAGCTATATAAGTGATTAAAATAATCTTTTTTATTCTAAATGTGTTTTTATGTAAATTCTGTTTTCGTAAAAAAACAAAATCATATATGAACCCTAGTCTGAATCAGCAAAATTTATTCTTTAGCTACTTTCTTATGACAAGGGGTGCAAAAACGTTGCTAGCACCCGCGCTATCTCTAGGTCTAGGTCTAGTCTAGGCGCGGCCCTTAAAATAGGTTGGCAAAATTGCTTACGAAAACATCAAAAAATATATTTTGACACTGACACAGAAATGTCCTTGTCCTTGACCTTGCGACCAATTTAAACGCCCCCGCTCTCCACTCTTTAAAAGTAAATCCAAAATATCTTTAAACAAATTCAAACCGTACGTGTATAGAAATGTCTCAAAAAAAGATATTATTCACATCGAAAACTTTGCTTGACAAAAAATTCACAGTCCTTCGCAAAGATGCAACCGGGGGGACATTGAAAATGATGAATAAACACGCAAAAATGTGATTTGTATTGTAATTCAAACAGTTTTTAAAAGCAGAGTTTAAAAAAGTAGAAATACAAACACGAGTGATTATAATATATTTAATTAAAGAAATGCATTATAACATTATTATTAAACACTATCATAATAATTAAAAAAGTGCGGATATGAAGACCTTAAAAATTACCCTCCACTTGTAGATAGGAAAATCTATTAATATATAATTACCTATAACGTTGATGTAATATTTTGAACGTGTTCCGATTCGCTTTAGCCCGTTTTGGTGCTTTTGGTTACTTTTAGTTAGTTTTGGTTAGTCGTTTAATCAACTTTCGGTTAGTTCCAGTTAGCATCAATGTATTTAAGTCATTTGAACCAACTCCGATACGTTATAATCAAATTTAATGTTTTTGATTACTTTTGGTTAGTGGCCAAAATTTGGCTCGTGTTGGTTACTTTAAACTTACTTTAATTTTTGTAACCGATTCCGACACGATTTAGCCCGGTTTGGTGCTTTTTGTTATTTTTGATTAGTTTTGGTTAGTCGTTCAATCAGCTTTCGGTTAGTTTTAATTTATTTTAGTCATTTGAACCGTTTCCGATCCGTTATAAACAATTTGAATGTGTTTGGTTAATTTTAGTTAGTCACCAAAATTCGGCTAATTTAAGTTAGTTTCAACTTACTTTAATGTGTTTAATCTGTTTTGATATGTTTTAGCCCTTTTTGGTACTTTTGGTTACTTTTCATTACTTTTGGTTAGTTTTGGTTAGTTATTCAATCAACTTTCGGTTAGTTTTAGCTAGTTCCAATTTATTTTAGTAGCTTGAATCTGTTCCGATATGTTATAATCAGTGATGTGAACTGGTAAATTACCGATAAATTACCGTGGTAATTTACTGTAATTTACCGTAAATTACCAGAAATTGATTACCGTAATTTACTGATAATTTACATAGAATATTACTGGTTCTCGTGCTAAATAATTAACGTTATTTACCGTAATTTACCGTTATTTACTGTATTTTGTTGTAATGTACAGGGTGATCCCCTGTAATGTCGCCCCCTTTAACTTTTTTATTTTAAGTGTCCTGAAAAAATTAAAATTAATAGATAGTTAAAAATCCTTTTTTCTGCGTGTAAAAAATATTGGAAAAATTATCAGTATACAGGGAAAAACAAAAAGTTAATTTTTTTTTCAATGGATCACCCAATATATGAATTTATTTTTCGATTCCTCGTAAAATTCTAAGCATACTTATTTTATGTATGATGTTATACCTCTAGAGTTAGTAGTTTCACAGCTATAAACAGTTGAAAATCGGTACTTTGGCTAATTTTCACGTTGGTAGCAAGAAGATCATTAGAGATGGAGTAAAATGAATTTCACATTTCCATCTTCCTCTTCAGGAACTGAAAGGAACTGGCAGGCGCTACCATGGGTACCAAATCTGGTACCTCGGTAGGTACCATGAGTTAGCACCATCAGATAGCTCTTGGAGAGTTAAGATAGGAATGTGAAACTCATTTTACTCCATTTTTAATGGCCTTCTTGCTACCAAGGTGTAAAGTAGCCAAAGTGTCGATTTTCAACCGTTTATAGCTGTGAAATTACTGACTCTAGAGGTATAACATCATACATAAATGATGCTTAGAATTTTACGAGGAATCGAAAAATAAATTCAGATATAGGGTGTTCCATTGAAAAAAAATTAACTTTTTGGTTTTCCCTGTATACTAATCAATATTTTTTATACGCACAAAAAAAGTCTTTTTCAGTACCTACATAACCATACTTTTCATTTTTTTGGGACACTAAAAATAAAAAAGTTAAAAGGGGGCGATATTATACGGGATCACCCTGTACCATGTTTGTCAGCAATATTAACAATATGCGTTCGGGAATTTACTGCCGGCTGCTGGTTATTTGCCGAACCGGGGATTTACTGTCGGCTGTCATTCATTGCCATTCATTTTGTGTTGCTTTCGTTTTAAAATTAAATAATATTTAAGGAAAAAACAATGTTTTATTCACAAACAAATGAAACAACTCTTTGTCCTACACCGATACTTACACACACCGTAATTTCATTCCCATGTGGTAATTACATGAATATGACAAGTTATTTTTTTATACATGTACATGCTTCTTTGGAAAAATAGCAATTTTTATTTGTAAACTAGTTGGACGTTTCCAAAAGACAGTAATATACACAATTTACATTAATTTACGAATGGAAATCACTATTAGTTTACTTGCAGTTTACGGTAAATTACGGTAATTTATTGTTATTTACCAAAAATATATTACGGTTATTTACCACAGTAATTTACGGCACAAATTTATTACCACGGTAATTAATTTTGGTAATTAACACTCGTAAATTACCAGCGTAAATAACCAAAAATATAAATTACGGTAATTTTACATCACTGGTTATAATCCAATTTAATGTTTCTGGTTAGATTGGTTAGTCCTTAAAATTTTGCTCGTTTTGGTTAGTTTTAACTTATTTTAATGTTTGTATCTTGGTCCGATACGTTTTAGCCCGTTTTGGTGCTTTTGGTTACTTTTGGCTGGTTTTGGTTAGTCGTTCAATCAACGTTCGGTTAGTTTCAGTTAGTTCTAATTTATTTTACTCATTTGAACCGATTCCGATACCTTATGATCAAATTTAAGTTTAAAGAAACAAACTAACACGATCTCTCACCCGTATGACATCATGTGACAAATGTAGCATGCATTTTTCACGATTTGAGCCCTATATTAGGATAGCAGAAATATTTTCAATGTTAAAATAACCTTAAATCGGCATACATTTAAGGGTATTAGGTGAATTTCTGTAAAAAAAGTCAGTGCAGTCATAATAACACAAGATTTCCATGACCGTCTGTTGGGAAAAAAGAAAGTGAATGGCTATTGAAAATTTTGATTTTTCCTGAACCAGTCCACCAACAAAACACGTTTTCATTTAATTGGTGCAGACCAACTATTTTAATTTTGAAGAACAATAATTCTATAATCAAACCCAGATTATTTGGTGCAGGCCGCGTATAACCGCCACGTCAAGGTTAAAGTTTGCTGTCGAGGAATTTGCCGACCTTTTGAATCTGGTGTGGGTTTATCTGGGGCTTAATGTTGCCGTTTGACAACAAACAGTTTTTTTTCTTCAAACGTCCGTAAATCCGTCATTACTCGGCTGTGTAGGCGGCCGGAGCTTTACTTTTCACTTTTCCGCCGGCGGAGGTAAAAGTGTTACCATGGCAACATAGATACAAACAAACAACAAAACAAGCGTCAACAACTCAAGAATTATTAAACTAAAATTTGTATTTATCACTCAATTTGTGCACTACATTTCTAAAAATCACTAATTTAGGAACAAATTGGTTATTATTCAATCGAACTTACTCAATAACTGCTTATCAATACGGAATTAAAACGCAATCGGAGACGCAATTTTAAAAAAATAATTATTGTTGACAGTGTCCTCTGACAGCTTTATGTTACATTACTATAGCAACAACCTGTGCCTATTCACCGACATCGGTCTAAGCCGCCTTGCCAACCCATCAGTTATCTTTAATAATAATTATTATTATTACTATTAAAAAGAGATGTTTTTGCATTAATTTGTCGACATTTGAAGAAAAAACAGCATATTTTATTTGGAGGAAAAGTTACTTTTCATGGCTTGCTCTCTATTAACAGCCTCACTCCGTTCGGCTGTTAAACACGAGCACGCCATGAAAAGTATCACTTTTCCTCCATATAAAATAATATACTATTCTTAGTAAACTGTTTGCTGTCATTTTTATACGTTTTATTTCGACTTTATCCACGATTTTTATAATTTATGCCTTTCCCTTTGATTTAAAAAGTCACGAAAAAAACATGAATTTAAGGGTCAAGTTTTAAAATAAATAATAAATAAATAAAAACGACTTTTATTAATCAAGAATGAAAATTACATTTTTTAAAGTCATTATGCTTCAGTGTGGCGAAGTCTAGCTACAAGCTATTCAACTTAACCACTAGAAGCAAAAAAAATTATAACAAAAGGATGAAGAATTGAGTGAAAACACTAAAAAGCACTTACATACTCTTTAATACTAAGATACCATACTAAGAACCTCTATATGAACTCACCAAACACACTGTTTCATTATGTATTCTCATTTACCTTGAGAGTAGGTATTTTTTATATTCCTTTTTAAATATGACAGAAGATGTTTTTTGTTTTAAATTAGCTGGCAGCGAATTGTACAACATGATTGCATTATAAACATAACTTCTTTTGAAAAGAGACGTTCGATGTCTAGGGGTTGAAAACACGTTATCATTTCGTAGATTATTACGTAAACGGTTGTGATGACGCAGTATAAACTTTGCTTTGAGGGGGGAAGGGTGGTTACTTGTTATAAGTTGATAAGTAAAATTTACCAAATAAAGATTTCTGCGCTGCTCCATATTTAACCAAGCCAATTCTTTTATCTTTTGAGACACATGATCATATCTTCGGAGACTGCAAACAAGTCTGCAGCAATTATTTTGAACTTTTTGAATACGAATTTTGGATTCAAGATCCAGACACGGGCCATAAATAAAGTCACAGTAGTTAAAATGTGATAACACTAGGCTTTCACATAAATTACGTTTTTAAGTTTTATTTAAAAAGTGTTTATTTGAATAAAAAAGCTTAAGGTGAATGAATGCTCTTTGATTTAATTTTTTAACATGTTCACGAAACCTAAGCGCCGTGTCTAAAATGATACCAAGGTTCCTGGTGGAATCTACCACATTTAAAGGAACGGTATTGATTTTTAAATATATTTGTTGCTTAACCCTAGTTACCCTATTCTTTGCACCAAAAAATAGCGCATAAGACTTGTCTGCATTTAATTTAGGGTTATGTTCCAATGACAGTTCATAAATATTATTTAGTTCGTTATTAATTAATGACTCAGCATTACGAGTATTATTGACATTAAAGTGGGCACAGCGGTGTATCATCAGCGTAGGCCTGAGCACTACAATAAGCTATAGATTTTAAAATACTAGTCGTATAAATTAAAAATAATAAAGGCCCAAGAACACTACCCTGAGGAACCCCACACAGAATGCACGTCTGCGATGAAGTTACTCCATTAAGATTTATGCTCTGAGATCTTCCATTTAAGTATGATTTGGATAAATTTAAACCAATATCGTCAAATCCATAGTATTTAAGCTTGGCTAACATTAATTTATGACCAATGGTGTCAAACGCCTTTGAGAAATCTAATAAAACATGCGCCGTAACTTCACCCACATCATATGCCTCGATTATGTCACTGACCACTGTGGCCAAGGCGGTTGCTGTGGAGTACCCCCTCCTAAATCCATTTTGAAAATGCGGCAAAAATCCCATTTAACAGTCATAAAGTTATAAATTTGTTTGTATAAAATTTTTCCCAAAATTTTTGAAATAGCTGGAAGAATTTTAGGTTTCGTTGTAGTTCTTCGTTCATAATACGTATTACGTGTGTCCAATAATATACTTGATATGCAGCCATCCTTACGCTGCTGACACATTGGAACGAATGTTTCCACTCGTTTGCAGTGCTGAGGATTTGCCGCGAAGATTTCAATTCGTTCGCAGGTGTGGACGGTCATTTTCTGCGATTTAATGATGGTGCGAATGGCCGCGAAGGGTCAGCAATGCGAACGAACGTTTCCCTGTCGGTAAATTAAAAAGATCAAAAGGAAATGCCTTGTCGTGCATGCAGAAATGTTGTAGTGTGGACGCATATAAAAAGAATATCAGTTTTCTTTAATAATGGAACGTTGTCGCTGCAAATATTTCAAGTCATTCAGTCAAGTGTGGCAGTTAACTAGAAAGCAAAATTTTAGCATTTATATTTACGCCAATTGAGATGTGAACGCATACTATGTTGACATTTCTCGTTTTCATAGTTGTGGCAGAGCATAAACAATATCGAGTAGAGTCACCCAGTAAAATCGTTTTGATGTTTTTACATCAATCGGAAAATCCGCCGCACACCTGCTGCCGCGAGCAGTCTGTCGGACCCAACGTTCCGGAGAGATTCAAAAAGTATTCGCTGATGCGCTTTCCTCGGTTATTATTATTTGATACATGATACAACCCTTAACGTCGTGAGTATACACGACGTTAACGATACAACGCGACGCGACGGTAATTTCATTGCGTTTGCACATTCACTGTCCCTCGTAGCAGTGCCACCGCAGGTCACGAACCAGATTGATCCGGATTCACACCGACGCGACGCCACAACGAAATTCGAAATTTGTCTCCAGTGAACCTACCGTATATTTATTTATACCGTGGTTGCGGCTTTCGGATTGCCTATTACCAATTCATAATTATACTTCTTTTCTTATGAGTAATTATAATTGCACTTGTTGTATTATGCATATCATAATGGTCTAACCATTGTCTTTAATGGTCTTACTATTAGAAGTACCACCTACCGTAAACTGGGGCGACTTTGCCAACTTTTGGGGGTTTTCATTGATAACATAAAATACTTTAGCTGTAGTGCCTCATGTATAACATATGTCAAATTTAGGCATGTTTTCTATAATCAGTTAATTTTTCAATGCCCTATAATAATGGATTACATTTTTTTTTTGGTCTAAAAGTTGGCAAAGTTACCCAGGATTGGGGTAACATTGCCATGCCATATAACTGGCTTAAGAAGGCAACGTTTGACCAGTTTTGGCCAATTTTTGCTCTAGCGTGGAATTTCCAACATTTTCGTAAAAAAAAATCACAAAAATATCTTGAAAAATAAAAAGTTATCGACTATTTAGAAAAGACCTTTATTTTAGACACTAAAAATTCTGCAAAATTAAACATAAAACATAACTCTAACTGAAACAACATTTTTTTTGGTTCAAACTTTGGTAACCTATCTAATCACTAGTATTATTATTACAGAAACCATCCTAGTTAAATTTAAAATTTGTCAAATCATCTTCGAAATAGAATAAACCTCTCGAGGAATAACACCCCGGTTGCTGCAAAATTGACGATTTCACTTTTGCGAACGTGAGATATATCCTCTTCGTCAGGAAATCTGAATGAAGTTTTTCTCTTTCGTAAGAATTTTACCTCAAAAAATCGTCTTCATCTTTTCTAAGAATTTTCCCAATAAAATGGACCGTACTTTTTTGAGTTTTAAAAGCAACAATAACGAAATCTCCTTCATTGATAGGTTCTTCATTGTCGATGATTTGGGTGCAATTAGTATTTTCAATATTCTATTGGTTTTCAAAATTCAAAAACTGAGGCAAGCCAGGCTCATCGAAAGTTTTATCATTCTCCCGAGTTCTTGATGCGTCAACATCTTGATAATCTTCGATGGCATCCTCCACACTTTTCCGCATTTCCACATTATTAGCAATATTTGCCAGATCTTGAAAACATTCTGATTTTCCTGGTTCAACATGAACCATTTTCTTCCTTTTAATTTCCTTGGGTCCTGCCGGAGTTCTCGTTTCTTTAAGGAAATTGACAACTGTGTCTCCTATCTGTAGAGTAGTGCCCTCAATTTTTTTTGCTGGCATGATTTAAGAACAGAATTTTTATCAAGAAGAAAAATTCCAGTTTTTTAAAACCGTTCGTTATAATGAACTCCTGGTTAATTTCAATTTTGTTCATTAGAGTTCTTAGTAAAGTGGGAAAACTAATTTTATTCAGCGTAGAATCTCTGGGATTCTTTAGTTTGTAGTCGGTTAATATAGACCTCCAGGATATTTTTAGAGGTCTGAAAAACTGAGGTCTAAGGGCTGTGTGAGGTGCATCGAGTTTGACGGAAGAAACACGAACCTTATATTAGCCCTTTGGCATTCTTCTAAAACTTTAATGTTGATATGAGACGATAAACTGTCACCAATCAGGACTTTGGGACCTTCAATTTTTTTTGCCCAGGGAAGCACCACTTTATTAAACCAATCCTGAAAACTAGCACGGTCTAGCCACCCGGATTTTTTCCGGTTATACCTACCGGTCATAAATTCGCACGGCTGTGTAGACCGTGTAGGAAGGTAAAAGTTCTCCAGATGCTGTCACTGCAAACATTATTGATATGGCTGTTTTCGTGGAGTCTCTCTCTCTCCGGATACTTCGTCCCTCTTCGAAAGATGCATTTTTGGAACCTGGGTCATGTGTGTGGTTAGTATCATCATAGTTTAAAATACGACAAGGAGCAACATCTTGCAGGTTTCTCTCTAAATTATTAAAATAGTTGATACATTCTTCTTCAGTCTTTTCGGCTCTCACTCTTTTAATATTTTGACACTGCCTTTGAGTAAGTCGATGTTTATGCCGCGCCGTTTCAAAAAACTATAACCCCATTCCACTCCAGGCAAATTATTTTTAAATTTCCTGATTCTTGTTCCTTCCTTATCCAAATGACTTTTAACAATAAATCTTCGATCCAGCATAGTTAAGGGACTTCCAAATTCTGCACATGCCACATTACATCTACAAGGCTTCTTTCAAAAGCCTCAGAAAGTATTGTATGTGCTCCCACATTTTGTTAATGCTTATTTTTAATTTTATTTAGTACAGTTCTTCGAGGAATATTGTAATTATTTAAAGCTTCTGATTTTCAGCCTGCCTCTTCTAACTTGGTGAATGGCTTCTTCAAGTGCTTCGTCCGTATAATCCCTGTAGCGCCGGGAACCAATGGGTCGTTTGTACCTTCTTGGCATTTTCTTTTGACCCTAAAAAAAATGTATCAATATTTGGATAAGCCAATGTAAAAACATGGGGTCACATTGCCATTATGTTAAAATTGGTGCCCAAGTTTTTTTGATAACTTTGGCAACATCGTTTTATAATGGTTATAACCTCAAAAGCTACACAAAAACATATTCAAGTTTCAAGTTTCTATCCAATGTATTATTGGTGGTACATACCTTAGCATAGCAGAACTTCTAAAAGTTGACAATTTTGGAAAAATAAATAATATCTTATAGAGTGTTAACTGGGTTTGTTTGACACTCACAAAAGCGCGGGACTCATGCACCTGCTTCTAACGGATAACTGAAAGTGTTTGTTTACTAAACTTGCAATGTTGCCAGTTTTAAGTAAAAACATTAATTTCACAATAGATGCACCCCTTTAGGCAAAGTAACTCTATTCTACGGTACCATTGTTTATTCTTAAAGACAATGGAAGTAAGTACTCTGCGTCTATTATTAAACGGTTGTAGTCAGAATTAATACTAAAGTACCAGTATAAATCAAAGGTTTACTGGTACTTTTTTTTAATCAGACAAACGTGAAACTAACTGAAGAAAATAGATGATTAGCATATGTACTATTTTTTATACACAAGATAAATTAGTGATATTTATTTATTTATTTATTTATTTTGGAAACATTAATGCTAAAATGTTGGCAGGTATTTATTAATCATATTCTTTTACTTCCTTTTAACTATACTGATGTTATTGAATTAGATGCTGACGCTCATTATTGCCCACTTTTGAACATACACTTTTTAATCATTCACTTTAGAACATTTGTCTCTTCATACGGTCAAATGGTTTAACACTAAATTTTAATGTGACACCCTCTATACCCATAGTATCTGAACATTAAAATATTAAATCACAACTGATAAAAGAAAGTAGAGGGGCACATGTTAATGAAAAAATAAGTATCATCCGGATTTTCAGTTTACTACAACGACATCGCTTAGTGTACAGTCGTGTTGATAAGCTTCAAGGTAGGTCATTAACATTAAATGGCAATTGTTAATATGTAGGTTCACAAATGCAATAATATTTTGGTAATACCAATTCTATATTTCATATCAAAAATAAATAGAATTTCTGGACCAGAAGTTTTAATAATATTTTAATTAAATTCAGATTCCTCTAGAATCAATTCAAATGTGAAAGCTGCTGTTAATAAGTATATTATTTCTTATTTCAGATCTAATTATTTTATTTGTTCATTTATTACATTTTCGTTTATGTGACCCTTAATCATTTGTCTACACCAAAGTGATTTTACAGAGGCATGAAATGCGAAATTTTTTAATGAAAGATTTCATTGTCATTTGACTCTCGCAATAGTGCCTGCTGCTTGCGAGTAAAATTTTACCTTGGCGAATTCGATAATTTCATTTTTAATTATTTGTATTCTAAGTTTGAGTAGTGTAGCCGCATAATTTGTGTCAGTTTTGTTGGCCAATCTTTTCAGATCATGTATCATGTAAGACTGCCGATAAAACATTACGTGTAGATCACGCTTTAGATAGGTTAGTTAAAATATACATTTATACCCATAATGTTTTTCTTTTTTTTTGACGCCCTGTATAACATAATGCCAGTCTTATTTTTATAACAAGCAAAACATTTTATCAAGAGTAGCTTTTTCTCGTAATCAAAAATAAAATAGGTTCCCATTTGGTAACCAAATGACCCCGCACACATTTAATGGGATTTTAAATAATGACAGAATTTGACGAAATTTTAGTATGTCGTAGCTCTTGGCCTCCTGATGAAAATGTCCCATGGACCCAAAACGATCCTATGACTGGTTTCCGAGATACAGTGGCGGTAGGGGTTCCTTGGAAAACACAAATAAATTAATTTTTATCTTAAATGGCTGTGTTAGATGTCACGCGATAATTTTTATGTACATGGGGTACTAAAGCAGGGTTTTAGTGCATTTTGCCGAAGGTTCCAAACCCCAACATGGTACAGGGGATACTCAAAAAGTATAAGTATTTTTATTTGTTTTTATACTTTCTAAAAACTGACAAAAACCAACCTTAGCTTGCGAAAACCATAAATATATATTTTTTTATTACGCATGCATCATAATCAACGATTATCGCACGCTGTAGCGTGCTTAAAATGATGTTTTTCTACTACCGCGCGTAAAATACTCACTTTACGCACTCTCTAAGATTCGTAAAATAGGCCTTTTTAATGTGCAGTGCGTAAAGTAAGATATTTTACGCACTAGTGCGTAAAGTAAGTTATTTTACGCACTAATGCGTAAAGTAAATCTGACATATTTTTTGACGTTTAGGTTTTTACGCACTAGTGCGTAAAACAATTTATTTTATGCACTAGTGCGTAAAGTAATTTGATATTATTTTTGTTTTTTCATATATTTTTCGATAGTAGAAAAAATTTTGTATGCTACTCATGTGTAAAGTACCCTTTTTTTATTCATAGGATTGGCGCATTCGCCTACAGCTCATGCAATAATATTCCCATTCATAAAAAAGAGTCACTTTACACACTTGTTGCATAAATAACTATTATGATGCGCCTACTTTTTTAAAGGTTGCTATAGAAATATTTGATCATGTCAAATGTGACAGATTAATATATTCGTCAATATATCCCTTAAGTTTAATATTTAAAACATTTTTGAGAAAATGATGCATTCGTAATAAAAAAATAGCGTATGATATAGGTGTATAAAAGGCCTCTAAAGCCCTTGCGACTTACAAAACACTCCGCTGCGCGTCGTGTTTTGAAATATGTCGCGCGTGCTTTAAAGGCCCTCTTATACACTTATATCATAATATACTATTTCTAATTAAGTAATTATTTATATACCAGCAAAAAGTGGTATGTATGTACAATGTTATTAAAAAATTGAACATTTTAAATAATTTCTGGTAAGATATTTTCTTCGAGATTTCCAACATCTTCGACACATTCTATAGTATTATTGCTTGGATATTTAACTATATCTTGATGTCGAGCATAACTTAAATACCAAATAACACTTGCAGGCTTCTCAATAAGTGCGCCCGTGCGCGCGCACTGCCTGCGAAAGTAAACGGAAAAATAAAACCTTCCCTACATACAATTTAACATAAACTAACTATAATTTGCGAATTTACATATTTTTGAATCTCCACTGGCCGCAGAAATACATTTTTTATAAGAGCGAATTCGAGGCACGACGGCGACGATCAAAACGCAGAGCGTCCAACGGCGGCCTCCGTCCGTAACCACAACTAGTAGAGGTGTAAAATTCGGTTGCTTTCAACTACTTGTAACGATTCGTTACTTTCGGTTCCAATACTCGTTACTTCGGATCCGTTATTCGAGTACTCGTTTCCTTAAATTTTGCCTTAGCTATTTGGTATTCATATTGAAATCGAATATCGAATTTTACGTGTTGCAACATATAGAGAGCTATTTAAATACATTGTGGGAAGCTGTGGAGGGATTATAAGGAAAATAATTACTATCAAACGACATTTTAAAGTAGATGTGTTTTTTTTTTGTAATAAATATTTTAACATATTTTTCTTATTAAATTTATTTCCGCAAAATACACCATACATACTTGCACACACAAAATACACTATATAACATAGAAAAATAACTTTTAAGAACAAAGATATAATTATCAATCTGTATAAATTGAATCGCACACGTCACTGCAAAACTATAATAAAAATGTTAAGGCCACAATTTACCGGGGAATCACCGAATTGCCAATCACTCGAAACTTGCATTTTCCATATCCAAAACTCCAGCCGTGCTGCCGCAATTCAAGAGGCAATCGACCGCTGGCACCCGCCGCGCTGCTCGGAAATCGCCGATTCGAGTATTCGCTATTCGGATATTTACTCCTACTACTCCTACTTAGTTAGAATCCTCGGACCGGTGGCCGACTGTCAATGCTCCGAAGTCTTAGAAAAACGAGTACTCGAATAATCGTTCATAAGTTTTATTCAGTATTCGTCACTTCGTTAGTTACTTTTTTTACACCTCTAACAACTAGTCTAAATCTGCCGTGCGCTAGTGTTCGGCGCTCTTGTTAAATGCATTTTCGTCATGCAAAACGGTCGGGAATGTTCGTAAAATCACGAGAAGTCAAGACTCATCCGTGCGCTATTTAGATCCGCACTTTGTAGCTTAATTTAGTGATAATTTGCAATTCTTGCGTATATAGTATGGTGTCACAAGCTGATTTTTTCAGGGATGAAAGTACATGATAAGATAACCCTTATTCCGGAGGTAATACAAAATTAGACTCCACAAAAGGACACTATCATCAAAAATCGAGATATTGGTACCATCGTATAGAGGAAAAAATACTTATTTTTTGGTCCAATGCACAATAAGATCTTTGTAGGAAGTATTTTTTGATAATTATTCAAAAAAAATCATTTGCATTAGCCCATATGGCCGAAAAAAAATTAAATGTAAATATCTCGGTTTGAACCGTGCAAAAATTTAATTAAAAAATAGTTATTTTTAAATATAACACTCAATTAACAAAAAGGGAAGGCCTAAATGAAAAAAAATATTCTTTATAAAAGTTTCGCTTATGTCTTGACAAGGTAATAGAGCAAATCCCATATTTTTTGCTTATAAACTAACAAAGGTATCACAATAAACAATGAGAGACGTCATGGCTTTACGCCCTAATTAAATATATCCAGCCTCTTCGCCTTCAAGCTACGGCTGATGCAAAATTCAGCTTGTGTGGAAAAAGTGGGAGGTAAATCGTTTTTTAGAGCGCATATTACATACTACTATCAGTGGCGTAGCTACCGGGTGGGAAAGGGGGGGGGGGGGGGGGGGGGCAAGGCCCCACGGCGCCACGTGAAATTAAGCGCCGCTCCGAATTTATAAATATGCTAATGCTAACAATACTCATGAGCTTAACTGAGTTTTTAAATCAATTAAATTATAATACAATCAAAGATCAAAGACCAAAATATGTATTAAACTTTTTACCCAACCAATACATTTTGTGTCAGGTATTTATTATTTATTCTATGTGGAATAAAAAGATATATCCCGGCGGCATATTTACACATCCTCACATGCAATGGCACCAGAATGCTGAAATCGGTTAGGTTTTGTAAGCGTTTGTAGCGCTACAAAAGCTCAGTGATTTGGGCACCTGGGACACGCTGTTATATAATATTTCACTTTTCGTATGGCCCTCCGTTCGCTTCGCTCGCTACGGGGGCTTAAGAAAAGGGAACTAACCAGGTGCTAACCCAAGACATACCCAAAATCAAGAAAAAAACTGTTTAGAAAATTAACCTAAAAAAATAAAAAAAGCAATGGGGTTTGAACCCAGGCCGCCGATAGCCGCCGGATTGAGACCTAACCATCTAGACCTCTAGACCACGAGGGCTATTATCGCAAATTGATTGCATCGCGAAGACATGGCGCGACAGCTTTTGTAGCGCTACACCGATTTCAGCACCCTGGTGCCGTCGTATGTTAGGATGTGTAAATATGCATCCCAGCGCGGCGGCATTTGGTACATACAAATTTGTAAAAACGCTGCGTAAGGCGGCATGCGACTTCAAATAATTTCGGTCGTAAAAAGTATGTGTTTTTAGAGTTTCGTATTTAGGAGGTACCATTAGCCAGACAAGTCTAAATAGCCTAGCAATACTAAGCATAGAAAATTCATTTGGCCAAAAATTAATTTTGATCAAATAATCGATCAATTTACGTCGATTTAAAATCGAAGAAAGACTCTAATGTTTAATTAATTAATTAAGATTACAGATGTTTAGTTAACGATTATATTTAAATATGTATGTACCTTTTGGTTGGTTGCCGTTTATATATTTTAAATTCATATTCCTGCAAATAAAAAAAAGCGTGTGCACTATGTGCGCATATCAGAGGAGAAACTTCTTAAACTTAAACGCCCTAGCCTGGGATTTGGTCAAAAAGTAGTTTTTTTTTAAATATATCAACTATTCTTCATAAAAGTTTCGCTTATGTCTTGACAAGGTAATAGAGCAAATCCCGTATTTTTTCTTGTAAACTAACAAAGATATCACAATAAACGTCCGTGACCGTTTTCCGTTCCCTGCCAGTTCGCCCGCCGTGTGTCGGGATCGCGACCTTCAAATTTTACTCCCGGCGCGCGTTAAGAAGTTTCACTTCAAAAATATACGTTTAATATTATGATGTATTATTTTTTGATTAATTTGCGTATATACACAAAATATAGGTTTGTGTTAGGCGCCAGCGGATAGGCTTGCCCCCGGCGCCCACATTTCTAGCTACGCCACTGACTACTATTATAAGTATTATTCTTTATTATACTCCAGTCGAGCCGTGAATTTATTTTTGTTTTGTTCGGTTCGTTGACGCTTGTTAATTAGCTGCATATAAACTCGTGAGTTTAGTGTACGTAATATTGTTTAGTGTTTTATATTTTTATTTATATACTATTATTCTACTGCCATGGCTAGTAGTTCGGGTTCTGACAATTGCTGTGGGGGCATAAATTCAGTTGACAATATTATTAAAAATAACTATTCTTTATTGGATCTGAATAAAAAGATTGAAAGAAAGAGGTTTGGGCGACCGATGCCGGTTTTAAAATTAGACCAAACATGTGCCAAGAAAAAGGATGGTCGGTCTTTCACCAGACATTTTAACCCCCGAAATCTTGGGGCGAATGGAATTTCACTTTAAAGCTAGGAAACGGCAAAGTCGAAGGGCTAACCATCGACAAAAAAGATGTACAATAACACTTTTTTGCCATCAAACCGATATATTTTTTAACGTTTGCGAACTTCTCCTGATTTTTTTTTTAACTTTATTGATTTGTAGTTACAATAAACTGTTTTAATGGTTTACTCTTCTGGAAT
This sequence comes from Pissodes strobi, assembly GCA_016904865.1. Lineage (NCBI taxonomy): Eukaryota > Metazoa > Arthropoda > Insecta > Coleoptera > Curculionidae > Pissodes > Pissodes strobi. Next base: position 128,616 of record MU183924.1, read on the forward strand.
CGTTAAGTACCTACTTATTAATTTATTTTAGTGCGCAACAATTACCATTGAAGAGGGCGCCGAATTCATGTTTTTTAAACGATTTTAACGAGTTTTGGGTAAAAAATGCTCCGGTTGCACAAGTGCAGCAGTACGTACCCCTTTATTCCGTTGCGTGTATTGTTGTATTTAACAAATAGTTGATATTTTGTTGCATTTTTGTGTCTGGAAAAAATCCTGACTCTTATTAAATTATTTATGTTTAGCCCTGTATCTATTTGCATAAGATAACCCCCATGTTCTCCAACATTGTCCTGTATATATAAGATTGACATCTTTAACTAAAACACTCCAAATGTGAGGTGTCGTAAGTCTGTAAGATCTAATATGGGAAATTCCAGTGGATCTTGTTCTAGTTCCCGAAGAATCTAAAGTATGCCAGGGACATTTACATGACCAAGACTTGCTTCTTTCTCCATTGCTAAATGGTCTACAATCTATTGAAAAGCCCATAATATTAAAAGATAGAGAACTGAATGTTTTTATGGGCTCTTTAAGACAGCAAGCTGCCGACAACTCTATAATGGAAAATGATGAAAATTTCGATCTTTATCATGATTATTGCATTGGCCCAGTTGTGGTATGTGAAAAGATTAGATATATTTCCAAAAAAAGATTTAATTTGCTTTTTATCCAAAATCCTCCAAGGTCTGTCAGACGAATTTATATGCGCCATTTTTCAATATTCTTCAAGGCAGGCAACCAGCTTAGTAATAACGAAAGCAGCAGAATGTTTAAAGCAACATTTGGACCACAAAATCTTGGTTACGCCCATTTAACTCGCTACGAATATAGGTATTACATATCATATATCATCATTTGTTAACCAGTTATATAATCCTGAGCGCAACATTCATAAAGCAATTGCCTATACTGATGCAACTTATTTAGAAATTGAAAAAAGCAAAAACTTTAAATCTCAGAAAATCGCTTTCGTTTCATAAAAAGATATCATCTTTTAAAGGCTGTTTTGATAGTGGCTCCAGATGGATATATTTTGGCTGCGCATGAGCCTTATTTTTGTGACTCGTCAAACAATGATGCAAATATTTGAATCCACCAATATGAAGATGATCTCAACCAATTGAGAAATTATTTTCAGGAAAATGACATTTTTATTTTAGACAGAGATTGTGTGGAATTTCTAAATGCTTGGGGAATAAACGCAGAAGTGCCTCCATTTTTAGGACGAAGATCCCAACTTACAACGGCCGAGGCAAACCAAGAGAGACTTATAACTAAAACACGTTGGATTATAGAATCGAAGAACGGCCATATTAAGTCGGTATCAAAATTTTTAAGAGATGTCATACCAAATACACACATTCCTCACGTCGCAGATTTTTTTTATAATTATTTGTGCATTGCTTAATAGGTATCACCCTTTAATCAACATGGCTGATACTACTGTTGAACTAGCTAATGAAATGCGTCAAAAAACGCAAGAGCCAAACCAACTACAACATTTTATTGAAGAAAATGCTTTAATTATATTATGGCAGGAACTAGAAAATGATCCATTGGAATTTCCCATATTAGATCTTGCAGACTTACGACGCCTTACATTTGGAGTGTTTCAGTTAAATATGCCACCCTCATATATACAGGACAATATTGGAGAACATAGGGGTCATCTTATGCAAATAGATACAGGGCTAAACATAAATAATTTAATAAGTCAGGATTTTTTCCAGACACAAACATGCAACAAAATATCAACTATTTGTTAAATACAACAATACACGCACCGGAATAAAGGGGTACTACTAGTGGTATAGGTATGTGCTGCAACATTGCAAGGGTTATTTGGTATTTAAGTTATGCTCGACATCAAGATATAGATAAATATACAAGCAATAATGCTCTAGAGTGTGTCGAAGATGTTGGAAATCTCGAAGAAAATATCTTACCAGAAATTATTTAAAATGTTAAATTTTTAAATAACATTGTACATACAAAGGTACCACTTTTTGTTAGTATATAAATAATTACTTAATTAGAAAAAATATATTTTTTTATGGTTTTCGCAAGCTAAGGTTGGCTTTTGTCAGTTTTTAGAAAGTATAAAAACAAATAAAAATACTTATACTTTTTGAGTACCCCCTGTACCATGTTGGAGTTTGGACCCTTTGGCAAAATGCACTAAAACCCCGTTACATACCCCTGTACATAAAAAATTATCGCGTGACATCTAACACAGCCACTTAAGATAAAAATTAATGTATTAGCGTTTTCCAAGGAACCCCTGCCCGCCACTGTATCTCGGAAACCAGTCATAGGATCGTTTTGGGCCCATGGGACATTTTCATCAGGAGGTCAAGAACTACAACATACTAAAATTTCATCAAATTCCGTCATTCTATAAAATCCCATTAAAAGTGTGCGGGGTCCTTTGGACAGACGCTGTATATTAGCTATCACACGATATCACAAGACTCAAGTATTTAAAAATTGTTTTTTATATACATCACACCCACACATTTATAAACCGAAGTTCTTGAAAAGGTGAAAAGGTTTACATATTCTTGTGAGTGCGAAATCTTCTCATGATGCGCTTTTAAATCCACTTCCAGCAGCGCAATTTGTTCTTTAGATCATTGATTGGCGAATGCACAGCATGTCGAACTGCCTCTTTTCTTGAACTTAGCATGTATAATTTACCGTACAATTATATGGTCTTCATTTGGGAAATTGTTAAACCATGTTGGAGGCGGCGGCGCCGGCGAGGGCGGTGAAAGAGAAGAGCTGACAGTAATTCAAAAACCCGCAATTGGATTTTAAATGGCAGTTGGCTTTTCCTTTTTAGATTTGTGCTGTCTTTTCGGTTTGGCGCGGATTTTAACTTGCTTGTATAGCGTCATTTCAGCTTTGGTATTGGCTTCGACGTGTGTGTTGACGTCATCACAGAACGAAATAAAGGGGTGCGAACATGTTTGTTAACATCATAGAAAAAGGTTGACATCATCATCATAGGAGCAAGTGCGTTGCGTTCATGTACTCACAAAGACAAAGAACATGTGTCGTCGTCACAGATGTAGGGATCGTCTGAGCTGCTTGTGGACTCATTTCCTCGAAAACAGGAGCAAGGGTCGTCTAAGCTGCTAAACTAACCCAAACAACCACATGTTGACTTTTTATACGGATAAGCTCATAACAAAATATAAATCCTCTAGCATAGTAGCGATACTTTTTAACCTTTAACGCTGAACTCGGCGAGACGAAACCACATCCTATTGCGAGACGATACTTAAAAACTATAAAAACTTCAGTGCCGAACTTAGCGAGATAAAACTGCAGCTTTATATGACGATTATTTTCCGGCACATGATGCTCCTTCGATTTATATTCAGAAGTTATAGAAAAAAACCATCTATTATATGGTTTATGGTGTAAGAACAAATAAGAAGCTCAAAAAATAAACTATTAATTGGAGATTCTGAAAAAATATTTAGCTCTGGAAATGTTATATTAACGCGAAATGTGAAATAATTGGCCTATACTTATTGGAATAAGCCGAAAGAATTGGTTAGTCATCTACGTCTTCTGTGTGCATCAAAAGAAAAGTAGGTAGCTGCATGGACTCTGAACATACAGATCATGACAATGAAATAATGTCTATTATTAAAGAGCTATGAGAAGATATTATTACTTATTAACAGCGGAGTCGATTTTTGATTCTCAATTTATCTAGACCGGAGCAGAAATAGAACCGACGCGCAACGGTAGCAAAACTACAAGTTGTATAGTATATTTCATTACCAGTCCGGAAACTAGGCTTTTCCGGTGTGCGCACCGGAAGTCGTGCAAGCACAGGAAAAGCTGTTTCTGGACGTGTAATGAACGATATTTTTCATAATACCTCTTTGAAATCAAGACATAAACATAAAATTATTATAATTTTACCTATCCAAAATCATGTCATAATAGAATTTGTATTCAAATGAAAGCAATAAGGCGGCGCGCGGCGGTTACATTGGATAAGAATTCGTACGAAAATTTGCTCGTACGAATTCATGCGAATTCGTAAGAAGTGGTCGGAAGGAAACAAATGCATATATTGACATATTTGTGGTTATATTGCTTGCGATTATTTCTTACAAATTCGTGCGAGTTCGTACGTGTTTTCAATGCGACCAAAATATCTTGTTTTCTGGGTAGTTGTTCATACGACTAAGGCGGCGGTTACATTGGATAAGAATTCGTACGAAAATGTGTTCGTAAGAATTCGTACGAATCAGTTATGACGAACTCTTACGACGTAGGTGGTTACACTACTCGGTTTCATTTATACGAATACAGTACGAATATTAATTAACTTATTATAAAGTAATAATGGATTCTATCTCAGAGTTCCATTTTTTGGGAACATCACCATTATTGAGATATCTTTCATTGAAAATATAGGAGCACATGGGTTGATTTGTGTGAAATTTCACTTACTATCAAACATGGAAACAATTTGTAAAATGTACCTAAATTTAGTTATTTTATGCTAACATAAAAATTGTTGGTAAATATACATATATTTTGTACTTATTTTTTGCTAAACATTAAAACTTGTTATTGAATAAATATGTGTAAGTATCCAAATGGAAATACCTACACCTACCTCCTAGTTTAAATCCAGCCGCTACTTTCCATATTTTTTTAATTAACTCTCTATTATGGTATGATGTGCTTTTCTGATCCCATAGGGATCTTAGTTCGTGAACCAAAGTAATCAGTACTTTGCAATACATGTCACTTAAAGCCCAACGAATTCAGTTAGTCGTACGAACAACTACCCAAAAAACAAAATATTTCGGTCGCATTGAAATCACGTACGAACCCGCACGAATTCGTAAGAAATAATCGTAAGCAATATAACCACAAATATGTCAATATACGCATTTGTTTCCTTGCGACGACTTCTTACGAATTCGCATGAATTCGTACGAGCAAATTTTTGTACGAATTCTTATCCAATGTAACCGCCGCCTAACTGGATTCGTTAGGCTTTAAGTGACATGGATTGCAAAGTATTGATTACTTTGGTTCACGAACTAAGATCCCTATGGGATCAGAAAAGCAAACAATACCATAATAGAGAGTTAAATAAAAAATTATGTAAAGTAGCGGCTGGAATTAAACTAGGAGGTAGGTATTTCCATTTGGGTACTTACCATGTTTAGCAAAAAATAAGTACAAAATATATTTATTTAACAACAATTTTCATGTTTAACATAAAATAACTATTATTTAGGTATATTTTACAAATTATTTCCATGTTTGATAGTATATAAGTGAAATTCCACACAAATCAACCCATGTGCTTCTATTTTTTCAATGAAAGATAGTATCTGATGGTGATGTTCCCAAGAAATTAAACTCTGAGATAGAGTCCATTATGACTTTATAATAAGTTAATATTCGTACTGTATTCGTATAAATGAAACCGAGCAGTGTAACCACCCACGTTGCAAGAATTCGTCATAACTGATTCGCACGAATTCTTCGTTTTCGTACGAATTCTTATCCAATGTAACCGCCGCCTAAACGTCTGACTTGCAAGACAAGCAAGACAGGTATTTATCTAAAAAGGCGTATTCTTTTATTCACCGGTGGATTCAATCATTGGTGAACCGATGTTTTTAATTCGCGTCTATACACAGGAACATTACTTTGGCTCCCTGGCTTCCGCATGCGCAGAATACGAGTGACAAATCAATCAACGCCACCTACACTACAAATACCTCAATTACCAATGTCTTTACCATGCAGCGCGTTCTTTCCGAGCGGCATAGTGGTGTAGTGGTTAGAGCATTTGCCTGTCATGTGGGCGGCGTGGGTTCGATTCCCGTCGGTGGCAATGCGTTTTTTTTTCTACCTTTTTTTAAGATTATGTGTTTTTTTTTTTAATTTGGTATAGCGTGGGTTAGTATCAGTTAATTGGGTTAGTAAGACTATGTTTGCTTTTTTTAATTTGGGTTAGTTTGGGTTAGTTTCAGTTAGTTGGGTTAGTAAGATTATGTTTGTTTTTTTTAATTTGGGTTAGCTTGGGTTAGTTTCAGTTAGTTTTGTTTGGTTGCGCCCCGGAGCGAGCGAAGCGAGCGGAGGGTCATGCGTGAAGTCCTAGGCACTTATAAATGAACGCACCCATACTCTGCGCATGCGGAAGCCAGGGAGCCAAAGTAATATTCCTGTGTGTAGACACGAGTATGTTTTTACGGTTGACATTTCTAGGGTCCTGTCGTCACCAACCGGTGGACACCGGTTCTGAGAAAATAACAACGCATTGATGGAAGCTTGACGTTTGATTTTGACATTTAAATACTATATAAACAACAATAATTTGTAAATTTTGCAGAAGTTTTTGATAATATAAAATGATCTCTGTTGCGGTCGCCTTAGCGGCGAGAGTACTGTATTCCAGCGACTCCGATTCTAATGATGCTGACGAAACCATTATAATATACAATTTTCTTGAAGATTTCCAAATATCATATCATTTTTATAGAGCTTAAAATACTTTTCAGAAATTTCTTCAAGGAAAGAAGGATCTATAATAAATAAAGACATATCTCACATAAAGTCTTCTTTTAAGGTTTTAAGTTTCAACTACCACACAACATTTAAGATTATTTTACACATATCATTTTAATAGGTTTAGTGGAAAATTTACTCACCCTTTGAAGGACGAGTCAATTCATATTCCGTTAAAAAAAACCTTAAAACTAATACCCGAGTTGTGCCTTAACACAACTTCAACGGGACGGTCCATTATATCATTGTTTATATTTATATTTATCTAAACAATTTAACAATGATTCTAGGTATCAAAATTTGAAATTCTAAGTAGTTCAAAAGAAACAAATGTTAAATGTATAGGTTAGGAAAGTTGCCCCCCCAACAATACACCGAAACAACCGACTTGGCGAACCGGTGGAAGCTGATGCAACCATACGTTAATCGATCGTGAATAAAAGAACACGATTGAGACACAACCGATGGCCCATCGAACAATAAAAGAACGCCAAATGGCTCAACCGGTGCAATCGGTCGGATCAACCGTTGAAAAAAAGAATACGTCTATATTCATCAAGCGTTGCTATAGAAATGTGTTTGTATGCTTTGTTCTTTGTTTATATATTGTTGTAATTGAATAGGCAGCTAATTTTGAAGTATTTGTGACAAGTAATGTCAGAATAAATGAAATAATTTTACTTAAAATAAGACTAATGACGCTAAAATGTACTAGATTAATCTTGTAGACTGCATCGCTGTATAATTTTAACCCAATTTATTATACTTTATACATATTCTGTGACTAAATAACTGCAAATTTAGCATTTAAAATCAGGGATCTGGAAAACTTTTCCCGCGCCCTAATTAGGGACCGGGAAAATTTTTCCCGTGCCCGGACCGAAAAGACTTACTTTCTTTGCTCTACAGAGACGTCGAAAAAGATAGTTTTCAGAGAGGTATTATGAAAAACAAGTTACATAGGTCGGCTAAATTTGTGGCAAATAGATTTAGCAGAAATGCAACAAAACGCCAATTTTAGTGTGCATCAACTGTTTTTATATATTTATATAACTGGTCTGAAAATAAAGACAGCTGGAATCGAACTTGAAACGTATCGCAGACAGACACAGCATCATAAAGAATCCAAGGGGGATTCTTGATTCTTTGTGCGCACTGCAGACTGCACTGCACAATGCACACGTTGACAAGAGAACTTGTCAAAGACTGAACACAAGAGTCTGGGTACACCGGAATGGATTTCATTTCTTTATTGGAATATTGCGATATTCCGGTACCACCCATTTATATCATATGATTCCTATGAAACGTTGACTATTATTTCACTTCACGCATGAAACAGTGTTCCACATTATTACAATCAAACAACACTAAAAAATCAAAGAAAACTAACCCAATTCTAACCCAAATTAGAAATTATAACTTAAAAAAATATAAAAACATCTGTCCACGCATGAAACAGTGTTCCACATCATTACAATCAAACAAAACTAACCCAGTTATAACCCAAATTAACTCATATATAAAAAAGGAATAAACATAACCTTAAAAGAAAAACATATTATGTCGGCACTGTCGGGAATCGAACTCGCACCGTCTGCACCGTCACATCACAAGATTCACAAACGCAGCCATCTAACCAACCATCTAATCACTAGACCACCAGGCTCTGGAAGCATTTGACCAAAAATTAAAGGCCTTGCGTGTCATAAGGTTAGGTTTATTCCTTTTTTTAATTTGAGTTAATTTGGGTTAGTTCTGTTTGATTGTAATAATGTGGAACACTGTTTCATGCGTGAAGTGTAATTATAGTCAACGTTTCATAGGAATCCTATAAATGTGTAAAGTGCCGGAATATCGCAATATGTCAATGAAGAAGGGTGAAATCCATTCCGGTGCACCCAGACGCTTATGACTGAACAGCATCCAATTCCAACTACTGAGCTACGAGTACGAGATCAGTTCGTCCTATCATATATCATATATTAATTTGTTCATTACACAGGTTTCTTAACTACATAACTAACAGTAAGAATGACATTGAACTTGACACTGCTGTTAAGCCGGGCAATGTTTCTGCATTGCCTTAGTGGCCAGCAGGTAGCGTCACCCATAGGGGGTCGCTGTTAAACCTATTTAATCTATTAGGTATGTGGTATTGTTCGTTTGGTGCTACACTTTACATGGGTTGCCCCTTCAAAGTTATAATACTAAGAGATTGGCATAAAGCCTGCTATTTGGGTGTACATGTTGCAGAAGTTGTTGATAGATGTAGTTATGTAGGGAAAACTACAGAAAAACCCTACTTCAACTGTTCTTATAGAACAGGGCGTCATAAAGCTACAATTTTATATTTACAATATATACAATATATACAACATGTATTCTGACAAAACAATTAAAAATATATACAATGAATGTAGGGGACTTAACCATGTTAAGTCTATTCAAGTAATGTAATGGTATCAGGTCGCGCTGAGCGAGTACCGTGGTACCGGCTGCGAATACATGGACGCTTCGGTGGCTTGGAATCATATGCGTTATGACGGTTTCTAGAGCATATTTATATGCCGACCAGCTCCCTTAACATGCCCCGCCCACGTGTCCGAACGCCGTGGATTGACCTGGCGAGAACAGATCTCGCGCGTAGTTTGAAGGAGGTGCTGCATTTCTGTGCTCCTGATATCTTTGAAAAGTTTACACATAGAAATACACTTTTGTAGCTTGTTTTTTAGGCTGGTTTTTGAAAGTTACCTTTCAGATTGAGACTCCCGAGGGAACTCATCTTAAGGTGGCATAAGTTGCCGATAGAGAAGAGTGATTTCTCTGTAAATTGTACCATGCTTGATGGGAATTTCCGGGTTGTAGCGCTGATTAGCGATGTTTGCAGTAAGCTGGGAGCCCGCTATCTGCCGCTCGAAGAACCTGCATGCGAGGGCATCGATGTACTCCTCGATGTACTCCATCTTTGCCCACGCATACAGATCTTCTATCCTGACCCGATCCCGGAGCGTTAATGAAAATGCAGCCCTCAAATAGTTGTTTTGTATGAGTTGAAGTTTTCTTTTATGTGTCTTGGCAACAGAGCACCAGACTGGGGCGTCGTAAAGGAGGGCTGGCCGGATGATAGCTCTATAAAGTATTAACTTATTGCAAGGACTTAGAAACGACCTGGCAGTCACTAGGGTGTTCAACCCTTTTTTTATAATAGCGTTTTTTGCAATTACCGCTTCTATATGCTGTGAAAAGTTTAACTTATTGTCCAGGGTGATGCCTAGGTATTTGACCTTAGGTTTAGGCAGTATTGGGGTGTTATCTAGCATTAAAGGGGTGACATTTCTGTCTTTACGTTTCCTGGTAATTATAATAAGTTCTGTCTTAGAGCGGTTTAAAGAGATTTTCCACTTATCGTAGTAAGGGATGAGAGTATGTATATGTTCCTGGAGGTTATCCTTCGCCACCTCCGCTTGAGGACTGAGGGAGTAGATCGCTGTATCATCAGCGAATAGGGCTTTATGGGTGCTAGGACATGACGGGATATCTGCTATATAAAGATTGAATAATAGCGGCGATAATACAGTACCCTGGGGCACCCCCGCTAGCAGGTTCCTGCTGGCAGAGAGCTTAGTGCCAATTTTCGTAGAGAAGACTCGCCCGGCAAGGTATGACGCGATGAGTGCTGTCAAATGCAACGGCATGTTGTAGATTGCCAACAACTTGTACAGCAACCCATCGTGCCACAGCCTGTCAAACGCCTTCTCAATGTCCAGTAGCAAAAGGGCAGTAGACTGTTTATTGTTGAAGCCTTTATAAACATCGGACGCTATTTTCGCGGCCAGCATGACGGTACCATGCTGACCGCGAAAGCCGAATTGTTCTTGAGGGAGGATTTGCAGCCCTTCGACTTCCCTAGTAACCCTCGGCAAGATTAGCCTTTCAGCCACCTTCGCGAGGGTGTTCAGTAGCGATATAGGCCTGTATAATGCAGGCTGTGTCAGGTCTTTCCCTGGTTTCGGGAAGTGTATTATGCACGCTATTTTCCAGGAAGCAGGGAAATGTTGCAGCCGGATAACCGCGTTAATTATGTGCATGTACTGGACTATAGTTTTCTGGGGCAAGTTTTTCAGGACTGAGTTCGGAATACCATCCGGGCCGGGAGCTTTATTTCTCGGGAGACGGCTGAGATCGGTTGACTTGAGAGCAATACGCACTAGGGTCTAGGGCTCCTACTAAATTTTCGATGCGAAACCGTGCATGCGCAATGGCAAAACAAGAATAATAGGTTGGTATTATTATGGCTCGCGACCGACGGGAATCGAACCCGCAGCAAAGAAATGACAAACAGAACCTTTACCTTCTACACCACCGAGGTGTTGAAAGAATTTCGCTAGAACGTAAACACATGGATAATTCCCCTAGATCATACTAACGTGGATGACTGAACCCATTAGAATTTCACATACGTCTCTGTTACCACATGCACAATGTGCCTTTTTCTCTTTATCTCATTTCGTAGCAAGACGTTCCCGATAGTTTTATCATTCTTGTGTGTCGCAAACCACAGTTTATACCGTACCAGAATCAGTTAAACAACTCTCCACGTGTTTTGAAGCCAAGGGCTTCAACCAATAGGAGGGCTGGGAGTTCTTATCTTGCGCCTGCGGTCAATGAGTGAACCCTGCCTTTATAAATAAAACATCAGCTCGGCATATGTGTATGTCTCTTTTCAATAAGATACCGCTTGTAACGAGAAAGAGATAGAGATAGTGTTGGCGAGAATTAACCTTAAAACGAGGCACACAACAAGCTTGTATTGTGTTTGTAGTCAGATGAGATCTCGATTATTGATTTTCTGTGCGGCGACAGGAAAAGTATGTTGATTGAAAGGGACCCGAAAAGCGAAAACTACCATCTTGTTTGTTACAGAGTCGGTTTTGTTTAAAGTGCTAAATATATACTTTTTGTGAACTGCTTTCCCGAATTTTGTGTATAGATCCTAATTCGACTCTGCCTATGGCCCAGCTGGCCGTATAATTCTAACGTTTCCAACTAATAATGAGCATGCTCGAAATATGAAAATCCATGAAAAAATGAAATTTGGCTTCACTAACATCAAAGGTGGCGGCTCAGAGTTGTGTAACTGATTCGGTGACGGTATAAACTGTGTCCAAACTACGCAAGTGATGAACTAAGTTGAGACTGAAATTCTGTTCCCGACAGGGCTGTCAGATTCTAATTAAAATTAAACGAAAATTTAGTATTAGGTATTTTTATTCTTAGTATTGTTTGGTATAATATTACCATAAATCGCTGATCATTTAAACAAAATTCATCTTGAGATAGTTATCAATTATTTAAGTATGATTTAGGTATGGGTTCGATAAAAAAATATATACTTATATATACTCAAACTGGTTAGAGCAGTTTGATTCGGGGAGTGACGCCTAAGCCATTTCGAGTTGCCATGGGATATGGCCCATCAAATCCCATCGTTTTCCCCCAGGCTCGAGAACACCGAAGTACAAAGTCTGGAGCTGGTCAATGATCAAGAGGGGCTGCATTGTATTAGCAGGCAGGAACGTCAAACTGGTGAGAGCAGCTTGATTACGGGGAGTGACGCCTCCGCCATTCCAAGTTGCCACGGGATGTGGCCCATCAAATCCCATCGTCCTCCTCCAGGCTGGAGAACACTAGAATACAAAGTCTGGAGCTGATCACTGGGGAGTGATCCAAGAATCCCCATTTTTACCCCTGTCAGACTAGAAACCACCAGAGCAATGGGTCTGAGGCCGATGCTTCCAGTGGAAGCGGTTCCAGGTGGTAGATACATAAGCCTACTCGCATCGTTCGGTGAAAGACCACCAGAACTGGGAGGCGCTAAGTGGTTTTCCCAAATCACATTCCGCTTCCGCGCTGGTGTTCCCGGCTTCCACAGTAGGAATATATGGACATGATGGTGCTTCCAGGATCAAAATATTCCGGAAGTAAACTCCCCGGCCATTCGGATATCCGGGCGCTGGGTGGCACTGGGGAGCTCTTCATTCCGCATTTCACAGATAGCAAAGATACCGAACCAATTTAGAATAGATTTCTGCAACATAAAAGGCCTAAATACAAACATAAATTCGGTACATCAACATCTACAAGCAAACAGACCACACATACTAGCCCTTACAGAAACACAAGTATGTTTTACAATGACAACAGCGAACTACCCCTATCCTGGTTACGACTTACATACCCGATTTAGACATAAGTTCGGAATATGCCTTTTTGTACGAAACGACCTTTCATGTCACCGCGAGAAAACACTCGAACCGAACAACCTTGACGTCATGTGGCTCAAGTTCATCGCCAAGGGTTTAACCAAGTTTATACATATATTGTCTATATCGCCCTCCGACCGATAGAGACTACCAAAGCTTTTTCTCAACAATAGCTACCACTTTTGACTCAACACAGGTCGATCACCCCAGTTCGGAAATAATCGTTCTGGGAGCCTTCAATGCCCACAACACAAACTGGCTCAAACATCACAACAAGACCGACAACGAAGGTAGAGAAGCTGAAGCATTTGCCATCAGCTGCGGGCTTAGTCAACTTGTAGACGAACCAACTCGAATCTCAGAGGGGGGCGAATTCGCCGCCCTCCTGGATCTTTTCCTAACCACCAATCCTGACCAGTACAAAATTACAGTTGGTCCGCCATTAGGTACTTCCGACCACAAACTTATTACAACGATTTGTGAATTGCCACTTCGACAGAAGGATCCACCATTGCTTCGTAAAATCTACCTAGATTTTTCTTGGTTCGAGGTCTGCTTTGGTACTGACGACCCGTCAGTCTGCTGCGAAGAGATTACGCAAGTAATCTCCGCAGGGATGGAAGCATACATCCCAAATTCCATCAAGTTACCATCAAAAGGAAAGAACTGATCCGACAGAAGATGCGAAAGAGCTGTAGGTAGGAAACAGCAAGCCTACAAGTACTGGCAGCAAAATCAGACCGCTGGAAATCGCAATTATTTTGTCGAAGCGAGAAACGAATGCAAACGAGTGATCGACGAACTAAAGACAAACACAATCAAAGGATCAGGAATAAACTTTTGCAATGTCCCAGTGGTTCCAGGAATTTCTGGTCGGTAGCAAAGGCAGTAAGTAACAACTTTACAAAAACGTCTCTCCCACCTTTGACGGACGAACGTGGCATCACGGCGACTACAGCCAAGGAAAAAGCAAACATGCTCGCTAAAATGTTTTCATCGCACTCTACCTTAGACGCTCCCCAAGGCAAGCCTCTCCCCACCATATCGAACATTAACACTACCATGGCAGAAGTCAAGTTTCATCACCATGATATTCGCAAAATTCTTAAAGAACTAGATACGCAAAAGGCATCAGGACCGGACGGAATACCTGCCATCGTGCTAAAGAACTGCGCCAATGAACTAACACCCGTTTTTCCAGGCTTTTTTCTCTTTCTTACAGAAAAGGGATTTACCCATCCTCTTGGAAAGTCGCTCGAGTGCAACGTGAAAAAAAGACATGAAAACCACGCCCTCAAACTATCGCCCAATTGCCTTGCTTCCAATAATCTACAAAGTCATGGAACGTGTAGTCAACCAGCAACTACTCAAGTACCTCGAGAACAACAGAATAATCAGCGATAATCAATACGGCTTTCGCAAAGAGAGATCGACAGGAGATATATTGGCCTATGTCACTCATATATGGAATAGGGCAATTGAAAACTACGGAGAGTCTCGAGCGATTGCGTTGGATATTTCAAAGGCATTCGACAGAGTTTGGCATGACGGACTGCTCAACAAACTGCCGTCCTTCGGACTGCCAGCCTCTCTCTGCAGCTGGCTGGCCAGCTTCCTTAAGAACCGAGCCCTACACGTTGCAATCGATGGACACATCTCGGACACATTCACCATCAACGCGGGCGTGCCTCAGGGCGCAATACCTTCACCAACTCTGTTCCTCATCTATATTAATGACCTGCTGATCGAAACGAATCTATATTAATGACCTGCTGAACGAAACGAGTTTTGTAGATGACAGTACCCTTGTCTCCCACTTTAAATCAGAAAAACCCTTACCAGCGACTGAGACTCATCACCGCAGACAGGAGCAGATTACAGCTAACATCGCAAAATCAGCCTCCCAGAAGCTTGGTAGGCTATTTCGCTACAAAAAACTGTATACACCGCAGCAGTTGCTCTTCCTGTACAAAGCGCAAATAAGACCGTGCTTAGAATATTGCCCACATATCAGGGGTGCCGCACCAAAGCACACCCTAAAGCTGCTGGATTCCATTCAGAAGAGAGCTGTGCGTCTCGTCGGCGACCCGGAATCTGGATAATCTGGAACACCGCAGACATGTGGCCGAGATGTCTCTATTTTACAGATACTTTCACGGCAGATGTTCCCAGGATTTGACCCGCATCATCCCGCCCCTGGCAACTCCTGTTAGTCAGGCACGACAGACTGCAGGAGCGCACCAGTTCGTAGTACATCTAGAAACACCTAGAACATCGCTTTACGAAAACTCCTTTGTCTGGCGCACTGCATTACTGTGGAACTCACTTCCAGGACATCAGTTTCCCACTAATTACAACCTACAACTATTTAAGAACCGTGTCAATCAACATCTTCGCACACACACCGCTCGTCGAGCGCCATAGGATCTCCCTTTAGTGTGTGTGCCACTGCCATAAAAAAAAACCTATTATTATATATAGAGAGCAAGGACTACAGGGAGGTAATTTTTAACGATATAGAATTTGTCATAGGTATTTATAATTCTTGGTTTTTGATAATTTATATAGAATTTTGACTAAAAAGGTGACTAAAAATCCTAGATCATAATCTAGACTAAAAACTAACACAATTATGTCCGAAGAAAATGACACTGATCAATTTGGGAACACTGTTTAGCGTACCACGGACCTAACCTAGCTTTACTGTTTTCATTCCCTCTAGCCATGCCATAGATAAATATTAAGGAGGAATCTCTTTGGCTTCCTTAATCAAGTTTTAATTTTGACTCATGTTTTGCGTAAGATTTTTGCAAAGTTCAATTGTTTCGCGTTTTCCTTGGAAATTTAACTATTTCAGACTATTTTCATCTACTTAACACGTTAACTGCCACGTGAATCAAGTGTGTCTCCAGTGGCGTAGCTACCGGGTGGGCCAGGGGGGGCAAGGCCCCACGGCGTCAAGAGAAATTAGGCGCCGCGCCGCGCCGAATTTATAAATATGCTAATGCTAACAATGCTCATGAGCTTAACTGAGTTTTAAATTAATTAAATTATAATACAATCAAAGATCAAAGACCAGAATATGTATTAAACTTTTTACCCAACCAATACATTTTGTGTCAGGTATTTATTATTTATTCTATGTGGAATTTATATTGATGAAAGACTGAAATTCGATCAACATGTATATAATCTGAATATTAAATTGTCTAGGGGATGTTTCGCATTGAGGGTTATGGTGTCTGAATTGGATCTTGCCATTGTAAGAAATGTATATTTTGCACTCATAGAATCCCATTTCCGATATGGTATATGCTTTTGGCGTTCTTGTTCTGATCAATTATTTCACTCAGTCTTTGTGTTTTGTGCAGAGCAAATAACAGAGACTCTTGCAAGCCGCTCTTTATCTCACAAAAAATTTTAACACTTCCGAGTATATTTATTCTGGAGACAGTATGTCTAATACACCGGAAATTTACTTGTTGAGAGAGCCTACTACTCAATTGGAGAATTTTACAGCTGCTCTCAGTGATGTCCGTGCGTTCTCGGCAAATTCTTTGTAGTTTTAATTGTATTTTCATGTAGAATTTTTTTTTATCATTGTGACCATTTGTGGAGAGTTATGGATTTTACCTGTTCCCGGGGCTTATTGTGGCTTATGGAGTATTGTGAAGAGGGGTTTCTTGACCCCACTGTTTGTTTACTTGCGTTTTGTTTTACTGCTCGACCATATGTATTTTTACCTGCGTGGCATGTCTTTAGTTTTAAGTTTTGAGATTTGTATATGTTTAGCTAAATGTTTTAATAGGCTACTATGTAACGTGGGAGCGCCTACTTGCGGAATAGGTTTTAGGAAAACTACTGTCGACGAATATTTTATGATACTGGTGTTTGTAATTTTATAGTTTGCTACATTGTTCTTTTTTATTTGTATTACTTTAGTTGTAGTAAAGCTTTGTCTACAAAATGTATATTTTTATGACATTAAAGTATATTTTGATTTGATTTCAATAAAAAGATATATCCCGGCGGCATATTTACACATCCTCACATACAATGGCACCAGGGTACTGAAATCGGTTAGGTTTTGTAAGTGTTTGTAGCGCCACAAAAGCTCACTGATTTGGGCACCTGGAATACGCTGTTATATAATATTTCACTTTTCGCATGGCCCTCCGCTCGCTACGGGAGCTCAAGAAAAGGGAACTAACCAGGTGCTAACCCAAGACATACCCAAAATCAAGGAAAAAAACTGTTTAGGAACTTAACCTAAAAAAAAAATAAAAAAAGCAAGGGGTTTGAACCCAGACCGACGATAGCCGCCGAATTGAGACCTAACCATCTAGACCTCTCGACCACGAGGCTCTTACCGCAAATTGATGGCATCGCGAAGACATGGCGCGATTAGGTGCCCAAATCAGTGAGCTTTTGTAGCGCTATAGACGCTTACAAAACTTAACCGATTTCAGCACCCTGGCGCGGCGGCATTGGTACATGCAAATTTGTAAAAACGCTGCGTAAAGCGGCATGCGACTTCAAAACCAAAAATTCCGAAAATTTCGCTCGTTAAAAGTATGTGTTTTTTGAGTTTCGTATTTAAGAGGTACCATTAGCCAGACAAGTCTAAATAGCCTAGCAATACTAAGCATAGAAAATGAATTTGTCCAAAAATTAATTTTGATCAAATAATCGATCAATTTACGTCGATTTAAAACCGAAGAATAACTCCAATGTTTACTTAATTAATTAAGGTTACAGATGTTTAGTTTACGTTTATATGTACCTGTTGATTGGTTGCCGTTTATATATTTTATATTCATATTCCTGTAAATTAAAAAAGAGCGTGTGCACTATGTGCGCATATCAGAAGTGAAACTTCTTAAACTTAAACGCCTTAGCCTGAGATTTGGTTAAAAAGTAGTTTTTTTTAAATATATCACTCAATCATCAGGGTCCTCTCCTCTGATAGTACCAGGTTAAGTAGGTTTCGATTGGTCGTCAAGAATTAACAAAAAGAGAAGGCCTAAATGAAAAAAAAACTATTCTCCATAAAAGTTTGGCTTATGTCTTGACAAGGTAATAGAGAAGACCTCATATTTTTATCTTGTAAACTAACACAGATATCACAATAATTATACGCCCTAGTCTTATACATATATCTTAACGGTATTGGTTAAAAAGTTGTTTTTTTAAATATATCGCTCAATTAACAAAAAGGGAAGGCCTAAATGAAAAAACTATTCTTCATAAAAGTTTCGCTTATGTCTTGACAAGGTAATAGTGCAAACCCCATATTTGTACCTTGTAAACTAACACAGATATCACAATAATTAAACGCCCTAGCCTTATACATATCTTAACGTATTTGGTTAAAATGAAGTTTTTTTAAATATAGGTATCACTCAATTAACAAAAAAGGAAGGCCTAAATGAAAAAAAAAACTATTCTTCATAAAAGTTTCGCTTATGTCTTGACAAGGTAATAGAGAAAATCTCGTATTTTTATTTTGTAAACTAACAAAGATATCACAATAAATGTCCGTGACCGTTTTCCGTTCCCTGCCAGCTCGCCCGCCGTGTGTCGGGATCGCGACCTTTAAATTTTACTCCCGGCGCGCGTTAAGAAGTTTCACTTCTAAAATATAGATTTAATATTATGATGTATTATTTTTGGATTAATTTGCGTATATACACAAAATATAGGTTTTTTAGGCGCCAGCGGATAGGCTTGTCCCCCGGCGCCCACATTTCTAGCTACGCCACTGTGTGTCTCACAAGAGACATATTCATTTAGGCCATGTGAACCCTCCATGATTCACGTGCAAACTATTACTTTTATCTCTATAGCTTGCCGGCGATTCACCCTGGCCATATAAATGCACGTTAGTTAAAAAAGCATGGCCTCATGAGCATTATAAGATCCTTTACACAAATAGTGCACTATATAAAAATCGGCCTTTCCCATTGGTCGATCCGCATGACCCTCCGCTCGCTTCGCTCGCTACGGGGGCTCAAGAAAAGGAAACTAACCAGGTGCTAACCCAATCTAACCCAAGACATACCCAAAATCAAGAAAAAAAGCTGTTTAGAAACATAATCTTTAAAAAAAAAGTAAAAAAAGCAACGGGGTTCGAACCCGCGTTTTCCAGGTGAGACCCAATGATCTAAACCTCTACACCACAAGAGCTGTTGATAGAATTCGATTGCATCACGCAGACATCTCGTAATACGAGATGGGTCGACCAATAGGATCGATTTTTACATAGTGTATATCTGTGTAAAGGATCTTTAAATGCGCCTCATGAACAAATTAAGGTAGTTAGTCCACGTATTTTTCTTATCGGACGTTAAATATAGTTTATGCTTAGACTTGTTTTATTGAGAAAATAAAATAAATACTATTACATGTTAAAAAAATACAGAATGGGTACCAACATACAAACTATACGGATCTTAAATCTAACATAAGAATAACTTTGCTATTCTTTTGAACAAACATGTGATTTTGTGAAACAGGTCACGCAGTAGTACTTATCGCATTGAATGCACTTCCATCTAGTTTGTGCAGTATTTTTGGCTGCCACGGATCTCCCATTTTCTTGAGATATTTTAGAATAGCAAAAGGAGCATCTTCGTCTATTAGAAGTCCCGACATCTTTCGTTTTGTTTTGAATCACGTATGATTCACACGGCCTGCTATGCAATTTCGATCAGCCAGGCCACGTGAGACAAGCTTGATTCACGGTCAAAAACGCAAATTTTGACAGCTATTGACAAGTAATAGTGTAATGAACGCCGATTTACCCTAATCCTTTACTTACTGTATTTTTCGGCCGTTTCGTCAATCTTTGTTCATTAGCTGTAAACGGGTTCGCAGTACCAGTGTGTTAACACCCTAATTGCGACGTAAAATAGTTTCCGTTATATTTGGGCAAACACCCATGCTTCGCTACCTAGTTAAAACCACTTTCTGACTCTTACCAGTACTTAATTTCTATTCTCAGTTCTATTCACTATATTTAAAATAATTAAATAAATGTAAGCCACATCAATGATGTTTTTAAATTGATAAAATAGTTGAAAGGGAGCATTTTAATAGTGGCCTAATTCAGTGGCGGCTGGTATATATGTGCTGAGGAGCTGCAGCACACAGCAAAATCACAGGAAAATTAAAATAATATTTTAGTCCATAAATACTTGCCATTTTCTTTTGAAAATTATTATTTATCTGGACGGAAAGTAAAATATTGCGAGATAAACATACCCACTACACCGTCAATCCAGACCCAACGCCTTATGTTGTATAATTCGTATCGGTGTGCGATGTGAATTTTAGCACAACGAGCCCTTTGGTCCTCGCGTCTCCGCTGTTCCCGCTCGCGTGTTTTCAACGGTGATTTCAACAGCCGGTGGTGCTGCCCAGTCTCAAGCACACGGCTAGATTTGTTGCCGCGTTTGACTTTAAACGCAGTTATTTTTGTTGGATTTAGTAGCCAGGCCGTTTGCACTAGTTTACTTAATTTAAGCATTTGTCGCAAGCAGTTTTCCTGATATTATTTATATATATATTTTAGGATATTATATATAATAACATTAGTTTTAATTATGACTATAAGACCCATGCAGAAGGAGTACGTTGTTTTTCGACTTTGAAGAGAATTAAACGTTTTCTGCGAAAAGAGAGATTTAACGTTTGACAATGTTATCGGTTGAAAAAGAACTGATTCATTCTAAGTTTTAATAAAAAAACTCATAGAAAAAATTGTAAATGAAAAAAATAGACGTATGAATTTTGTAAATAAATAATTTATTTAAAATGTATCTAACCACTTTTAAAGACTATGTTCAATATGTTCTCTTCTTTGATGTGTCCGGTTTAGAATTTTAAGTATTTGCTTTATTAATAAGTAACCAAAATTAGAATAAAAAAGTTCTCAGTAGAATCAATGTTAGTATTTTTTATTTATCTTCGATACAGAAGTAAATATGAAAATTATTCGATAAAAATAAAATGCAGCACACAGCAATAAATTATCACGAGCCGCCTAATTTATTCGCTTAATTTTTAATACGACCTCGTATCTACGGGTCCCATACACGCTGTCTTCTCAAAAAAAGAAAAAATAGTTCTCACCGGTATTACTATTAAATTACTGTGAATTTTGTTCTATGTATTAACTTTCCTAGAGTAATATATGTTTTTCTGCAAGCAAGTTAACTAATCTAGTCAGTCACGCATTTATGGCCTAATAAAGAAATTCAATTAGCCAGCTCTGTTTTCCGCAGTGATTTATTTTTCAGCAACAATTTCTAGAGCTTAAGTTAATTCATGAATACTTGCGGATTTAAATTCTAAATTTTCAGAGAAATAAAATACTGAGTAACGCTAGCAGATTTGTTTAATGGTTTTTCTCATGTTAAAATTTAGCAAATAAAATTCCCTGGTAAAGACAATTTATAGGGAGGTACTAGCGTTAATGGTTAAATGGAATAGGCATACAATTCTAGAGTACATTCATAAACAATATTATCGAACAAAACAGGCATAACAACATTATGTTTTTTTTTAACATTCACTTAGTGTCTTTCTAGCTCCTAATCTCGCAACCGAACCTGTCGTTGAAACCTTCTTCACCCCTGTTCACCACCTGCTGCTTCGATATGTGACGAATTTCACACAATGCTTCTTTTCGCTAATTTCCGGCCGTCGACATGAATTTGATTTATTCACTTCGTTATTTCCACGAGCCCTTAAACTGAAAGGCATTACTCTCGGTTTGGTCACAACTAAGACCATATTATCGACTACAAAATTATTAATTTAACTTTTTAAATGAAATTCAGCATAGCAGCTCGCTACATCTGATATTTCTTATAACATTTTGAATTTGGCCATAGTGACCCACTGCAACTGGACTGGAGAATAAGACTGCTTTTTCTTCGATATAATCGTGGTTTTATAGCAAAAATTTCGACACGTTTTGTCCCCCAGAAAAATCTAGAATCTCCGTCCACCTACGAAACGCGTGATATTTCGCAACTTTCGAGGCGTGTCTTTCTCCCAGAAATACCTGGAATTTTTGCCAGCAGCAATTAGAACATTGGTGATGACGCAAGACGCTTCTTTTCCGCCGAAAACGTCTCTTCGCGTTTTAACTGGGTTTTTTCCACTCTGGACCAAAATGAGGTCATTCAATTGCTTTTCGGGTCCTCGACTTGGATGACAAACATTCCTGGCAACGCCTATTGACCAATGGAGTTCTTTTTGTCAAGATTTTCGGGGGAATCTGCATGAATGTCGAATTAAGTGGTGGAATAGTCCGCACGCAAAACCGTGTCTAGTGAACTTGAATTTCCTATCGGTTTTTGGATTTATAGTCCAAGGGCAAATGACTTCCAATATTTATTTTTTTCATTTGAACGATTAAAATTTAACTAAAAGTTTTACATTGCTTCAATTAAATCGGGTACCCTGGCCTGGACATCACAATAGATATCGTGTCATCATTTTTAAGATTCTGGAAGTATAATAAGGATTTTTAGGTCGTGGCCCATGGGGTCCAAAAAAAAATTGTATTGGGGCAGTTAACGTGTTAATTGTCCCCTAAAATGCCTAATGTGTGTTGTGTGAGTGCGTGGTGCAGGACGAGGACGCCACAAAGGGACTAGCTTATCTTTTCATAGGTAAAATTAAAATTGTAAATTAATTTGTGCTAAGTTTTTTATTAATTTCCCAAATGGTAGCTGGGCCTTCCTTCCCATCTTGAAACCAAAACTGAAAACAAAATTCTAAGACTAAAAAATAAAAAACGCAAAATACGGATATATTTTTCATTTTTAGGGATTAATTTTGGAATCTGTGGAAAAAATAGCACTAATCTTTACGGTGTACGTATTGCCCCCACCCTCAAAATATTTTTTTGGCTACGCCACTGGATTCATATGTTAATATTAGTTACGAAAAATTATCATTGTTTTTATGTCGCAATTCTCAAATTTACCGCATAAATATCTGTCAGTCCTAAGAGAGAAATGATCTGATAGTGAAGTTCATATGTTAAATAAAGATAGAACATAAAAATATGTCGTTGATATGTGGTAACATAGTTAAAGGGTAATTGGTGTATCCACGTAGTATGATCTAGGATAATTCCGATACATTCGGCCATATTACGCATGCACGGTTTCGCATCAAAAATTTAGTAGGAGCCTTAGACGCTTGTGCAATTCGCTACTTCGCTACAAAATCCGTAATTCGCTAGATCCTAAAGATATGGTGTTTGTCAACAATGTAACACGCGCGCATCTCTGAAGTCCTCTGCTGTGGTACGTGAAACGTCTATTCCTGTGGTACGGCTACCAGTTTGACGCTGCACGGGCTTCAGAGTTGCGCCTGCATCACATTGTTGACAAACACATGTCTTTATGATCCACTGAATTGCTTTCAACACAATACGTACACACTCATTCATTGAAATCAATGTTGAAATTATGAATTATGACAAGCTTCACGTGTAGTATATGCAACCGGCAATGAGCGTTTGTTTACTATGTTATAATGTCTAATATTTCACTTCACGCATGGACCTCCGCTCACTCCGCTCGCTCCGGAGTGCAACCAAACAAAACTAACCGAAACTAACCCAAATTAAAAAAAAAAAACAAACATAACTTACCGCCGTATCACAAGCACAACATCTAATCACTGCGCCATAAGACCCACTGAAAGCAATTCACTGTATCGTAAACACGACACGCTTTTTTCACGATAAAAATTTGGGTTAGATTCGCTTGGTTGCGCCTAGGAGAGAGCCAAGCGAGCGGAGGGCATGTGTGAAGTGAAATATTATACATTCACATTCTAAAATAGTAAACAATCGCTCAATGCATGAGCAGAAAATGTAGAGATACAAATGTAAACATTAAACAATGCCTGTGTTTGTCAACAATGTGATGCGCTCGCAACTCTGCAGCCCTGTGCTGTGGTACAGGCAACGTCTTGTGATACCTACCCGTTTCCAATAGACGTTGCCCGGGCCACATCACAGGTCTTCAGAGTTGAGCGCGCATCACATTGTTGACAAACACTATATCTTTATGGTCCGACGAATTGCTTTCAACTGGTCAGATGATGTGCTTGTGATACGGCGGCTCGAGTTCGATTCCAGTCCAAGTTTTTTTAAATGTTTTTCAATTGTCTCTTTTTCTAAATTAGGATTAGTTTTGTTTGGTTGCGCCCCGGAGCGAGCGGAGGACATTGCATGCGGTAAAAATGCAAAAATACAAATTTAAACATAAGCAACTGATATGTTTGTCAACAATGTAATGCGCGTGCAATTCTGAAGCCCTGTGATGTATTAGCGGCTAGGTCGCACCGGTCTAAATCGTTCCCGATGACGAAATACTGCGTGCGACGCCTCCCTCTCTTACGACTCCAACGCCATCTAGTGTATGTGGCGTTGAGTCGAGCGAATGTATTCGTGCTATGTCTTCGTGATGCAATCAGTTTTCAGCATAAGACGTCGTGGTCTAGAGGTTTAGATGGTTGGGTCTCAATTCTGTGGCCATCGGCGGCCGGGGGCTCGGGTTCAAACCCCGTTGCTTTTTTTTATTTTTTTACGGTTAAGTTTCTAAACAGTTTTTTTCTTGATTTTGGGTTAGTTTTGGTTAGCAAACAGTTTTTTCTTGATTTTAGGTATGTCTTGGGTTACGTTTGGGTTAGCCCCTGGTTAGTTTCCTTTTCTTGAGCCCCCGTAGCGAAAGGTGAAATATTACTTATTGTAATACCTGCCCATATTTTGGATGCACTTTTTACGAAATATACAGCAGCTTGCATGTGTTTCTTCGAATAAGTAACACAATCGTGTCGGGAACGATTTAGACCGGCGCGACCCAGCGACTAGTCTGTGATGTGGCATTACCTCCTATAATCCCTTATGGGTCTTAATTAAACCAATATAAATGCAGTTAAAAAGCGGAGCTGGTTAAGCGAGGGAAAACACCTGGCCCTTCGTTCACGTCGAGGGCGCAACCAACTAAAACTAACCCAGTTCTAATATAGCAGAAAAAGTTACCGGCTTCGTTTTCATATTTTTCAGATTTTTATAAGTTGCATCTAGCTCCACCCATTGACTGTCACTTTTGTGCATTCCTATTATAATTAATTAAGTCCTGTTATATATATGAATTAAAACCTATAACGGGGTGGATGTGCTTTCGCGATCGGGTCGGGGCAGTATATACCGGTAACAGCACCCGTGCGTATAGCTCCGCCATAGGAGGACTGTAATATAAAAGTTCATTAAATGTAGATGGCTTTCATGTGTTGCAGCGGCGGATCTAGGGACGCGTGGACCTCAGGGCCAAAGATGTTTATGGGCCCCTACCCCTTGTATATTTTAAAACTAAGTTAAGGCATTTCTCATAGGTAATACATGATATATGAGTATCACATAAAAACTAAGAATATAACAATATTTTTTATTCAGGATGAAAACTAATAAAGAACTAATTTTTGAAAATAAAATAAATTTTTATTTAGGATGAAAGCTAGTTAATCCCAAAAATTGTAGATTGGTATTTTGCGCATCACATAAAAAGCCAGAAAATAAAAACACTTTAAACAAAATATAAAAACTAATAACAAACTAAAATCTCAAATAATATTTTTCTGACTTTGGCATTAGCAAAATTATCTATTAGATCCATTAAATCTAACTTCGCTGCGACATTTTATTGGTATTTTCCGTATCACATAAAAAGTAATAAAATAAAAACACTTTAGCAATACAAAACTAAAAAGAAGATAAACTGAGCAAACCTTAGCAAGCTACAGTACAAACAAACACTCTAACCCTCGCTCTAACCAAAGCACTAGTTCTTGCAAATCTTTTTAAAAGTTTATGTAAATACACATGCCGAATTTTACCAATTTTGGACGAGCCAATCTTAACTGATTTGAATGAAATTGCAGCTAATTTTTCATTAAAATTGAATCAGACAAACACCAGTATAAGTAAACTTGCCAAATTATGATTTACTATTATTGTTAAATGTAAGTTGGCATTTTGCTGGTGGTGGTATCTGGTATTTGCCGTGTTGCCTGTCAATTTTAATGAAAAATTAGCTGCAATTTTATTCAAATAAATTAAGATTATTTTGTAAAAAATTCTTCAAATTTGGCATGTGTATTTACCAAAGTCGTTTAACCTTAAGTTTTTGCATTTAAAAACCCTTTACAGGCGTAGCCGACTATATCAAAATCGGCCTCTCCTATTGGTCGATCCATCTCGTATTACAATATGTTTCCGTGATGCAATCAATTTGTCGCAAGAGCTCTCGCGGTGTAGAGGTTTAGATAGTTGGGTCCCACCTGGAAGGCACGGGTTCGAACCCCGTTGCTTTTTTGTTATTTTTTTTAAAGATTGTTTCTAAACAGTTTTTTTCTTAATTTTGGGTATGTCTTGGGTTAGCACCTGGCTAATTTCCTCTTCTTGAGCCCCCGTAGCGAGCGAAGCGAGCGGAGGGCCATACGGATCGACCAATAGGAGAGGCCGATTTTGATATATCGATTTGACTATTTTAAACTACGCCATTTGTATACCATCCACTATATAATTATAATATCGTATTTATCAAAGTAAAGTAATTAGTAAGTAATTGAGAAATATAGATACATTCAATTGATTTTCTTAGAAATACAATTCGTTAGTCTTTAGGCTGAGACAAAAGATAAAACAATTATAAAAATATAAATATTCTTAACAAGAAGGTACTCACGTTACCTTTTTTTATACCTTCTGCAGCTACAGTATACCTAAGTCTTAGCGCACCACTTACTAATATTATTTAATCATGCAAACAAACTATTCAAGAATCAAGTATTTGATAATTTGCTCTAAAGTCTAAAGTAAATGAAAATGCGGCCTACTAGAATAGTTGGAATCACAGTAGTTAATGCACCGATCTCCATATATGGATAAACACAAAGCGATCCAAATCATACTGATTCATGCGCCTTCAGATGTAAACAAAATAAGGTAGTTCTGAGGCTGCGCAGTTTCAGCAGGTTATCGATCGATTCCACGTGCTTCATCACCGCATGGCCGCGAATACGCGACAGGTCCGGATTTTAAGAATTTGGAAAAATATTTTTGCCGTTGTATATATTACCAAAAATTTAAAAGCAAGTTGATAGATGATATATTTAACACAAAAATTGCAAGCCATTGGTTTTTAAAAGAAATAGAATAGACCAACCGATAAAATATACAACTTTTGCTATTTTTTCCGAATCTTGCTTTGTTTTGGAGACAAAAAAAATAAAAACTATTTCTTTCCTCGTCCCTGGGCGACACAAAAACCAATTAAAAAATGTAAAAATATGACAGTAAGTATATAATTATGTTTAAGTAATAAACCATTGATAGGTATGCAAAAAAAATACTACCAAATATTTTTGTACCTACCTAATTTTTACATTCTTTATATGTGGCATGAACTTTTTTTGGTTAAAAATATTAACTAGTTTGCCCAAAATGATTTCATGACCACGAAAATTTGAATGATATATACTGTAAAATCTGGTGTAACACAGGCGCAGCACTGAATCTTGTAAATTTTCAAATATATATATATTTTAAAATCATCCCTTTGATTTAAAAATATTAAAAAATGGAAGCACCTCCTAATAAAACCCTTTTTATATGCGTTTGCCTTAAATTTTACTTTCTCTTAAAGTTAGTCTTGAATAGGTACTACTTTTAAAAGCGATTTGTAATGTTAAAGTATTTTGCATTCAAACATTACATACCACAATCTGTAGGCAAGGAATACACCTTTTTTTAGTTTTTTAAAATAAGAATTTTTGTTGCATTGAATAGCTAAAATAACTTTGGGGCAAAGAAAGGCTTATTAAAACAAAACATCATGATATAAACGTTTTATTTACATTAACTTACATTAGGTAGTAGTAGTGGTCTATTTGGAAAAGCCAATAATACAAAATATGTAGGTAGTATGTACCAAGATATAAAATTCTTAAGACTATACACATGTCTAAATGCTCATGAAAACCTCAAAACATTTAAGGGTAATTAGGAAGTTTCCTGAGAAATTAAACTGATTATTTTTTATTACAACAGTGAAAAAAAATCGATAAGTATTTTTTTATTTCCACTAAATATGAATATTACGAGAGCTATGCCAGTTTTTAGTTTTGTATATATAGATATACTATGCATGGTGTGACGTAATAATTCATGTGTATTGTGACGTCATAAGCACATTTCAAGGCGTATCTGCCTCATTTTTCGCCTTATGAAGAAAAGAAAAAACACGTGTCCACTTAGTTTTCATGGGCTATCGAAAAATTGATGAAACCTCCTTATTGTTCCGTATACCTGTTTCTGCCATTTTAATAGATTTTTTTTAAAATATTTTACAGACTGTTCTATAGGTTCAATATAGAAATAATCCGTGGGGGAAGCTTTAACATTTTTTCCAATTTTTACTCCCTTATTTTATTTTTTCTTTACCTTTACAGATAGAAAAGGCATACAAATTGTACTTTACGTGACTCACTACACTTTTCTGCCCTAAATTTTTAAAAGGGGGTAAATATTGGAAAAAAAAATAAAGCTCCCCCCACGGATCATTTCTATATTATTGAACCCATATATGTAGTATGTAAAACAATTTTTTAAAATATTTTAGAATAGCAGAAACAAGTATGGGGAACAATTACCCATTTAAGGATCTAAAAAAAAACTGTTTAGAGCATCAAAGCTCCTCAACAAAGTAAATTAAAATCCATCCTACCTATAAGAAGACTCTTTTAATACAAAATGATAAAACTGAATAAACTCACTGCTATTTATGCATCGTGATAGTAAATAAATCCTTTTTAAGATATTTTTCCCACATTTTGTATGTAATGCTGCAGTAGGGAACTTGACTATTTTTTTTTATATCTTTAATATATTTGCCTACCTATAGAGACAGCACACACCAAATATCAGCCCTCAAATCGCAATATTTAATTTGCAATAAACAGTTAAAGTTGTGACCGCAAGCTACTCATTTTAAACGACACGTGACGTCACACCGCTCGTTCGATCGGAAAGCAGTCATTGACATATTATCTTAAAATGTCAGTGAAGGCAGTATGGCATCGGCAGCCACAAGTATTAAAATATTTACCTTTATTACTGCTTGTCGTTGAATCGCCAGGGTGTTTGTTATAATTTGTGTTGATTTGTACTTTAATCTGTGCTTTAATATTAACGATAATAATGGTAGTTAAGACGTTCCCCGCTCTGCCGTCCGTCAGGCGCGATGACAAACGAGCTACTTGACGTCACAACCGGTCCCAGCCAAGAATGGCGCGTTACAAGAATAATTTGAATTATGCAGTTTTCATTTGCTTATATTTATTATCCAAAATTAAAAAAATGGTTTTTTTGTGAACTGGGGTTCTTTTAATAGTATTAAATTATGTTTGTGAGTAATATTTTTCAAATTTAATTTTGATGCAAGTTCCCCGTTATCCTTAAAAGAAAATGATACTTAAAATAAGAAATCCCTGGTATTCTAGCCTTATTTTGGCAACACCAAATCAAACACCGTTGAGTATTTTCTTTGACCTTGGCAGTTGACGCCATTGTCTTTTAAGGTCTTTTGTCTTTAAATCCTATTCCTAACGTCTACACCAACTTATACACTAACAAAATAAACTAATAACGAACTATTATAATATTAAACTAAACTAGATGTCCAGGAGTAAATTAGTTATTTTCAACGAAAACGATAATATAAACCACTCAGACACACGTACGTACTTTAATAAGTGAACGAAACGAAACGCTGAAACCCATTACGGCAAACACAGAAAAAAGCATTATTTCAAGCGCAAGCAATAAGCGAGGTCAGAGAAATTTGATAATACTGTAAAAGCTTTATGAGCTGATTTCGTTCTGTCGCTTCTCGGTGTTTGTGCGCATGAGTAAAATTATCCTATTTTCAGTTCTGTCCGACGCAGAACCCGGTTTTTTCCCCCATGATTGGTACGATTTTTCGACGCATGCAGACGGTTTGTGCTTATCCATATTACACAAATAGTGCACTATGTAAAAATCGACCTCTCCTCTTGGTCGATCCATCTCGTAATACGATATGTCTGCGTGATGCAATCGATTTCTGAGAAGAGCTCTGGTGGTGTAGAGGTTTAGATCGTTGGCTCTCACCTGGAAGTTGCTTTTTTTATTATTTTTTAAAGATTATGTTTCTAAACAGCTTTTTTTCTTGATTTTGGGTATGTCTTGGGTTAGATTGGGTTAGCGCCTGGTTAGTTTCCTTTTTTTTGAGCCCCCGTAGCGAGCGAAGCGAGCGGAGGGCCATGCGAATCGACCAATGGGAAAGGCCGATTTTTATATAGTTCACTATTTGTGTAAAGGATCTTATAATGCTATGGAGATCGGTGAGTTAATGTTGTTCGGTGGCTGGGTCTGGGAGTAGTGGGAGTTGCCAAATTTAATGCTCTCAGGCTCTCAACGAATATTAGGCATGGGCGGTATGGTCGATATATTTCATTAGTAGATACGTATAGGTATCTATACTGTGACTTTATTGAATGTAGCTTAATTATTATTTAATTATTTTTGGTTTGCATATTTGATGTTTTACCATTTTACTTACTTATTCTATACAGAATACTTCATAATCCGCAGCATCATGGGGCCCTTCTGAACCTTGGGCCCCAGGGGCGGCGCACCGAACTGCCCGGTGATATGTCCGCCACTGATGTGTTGGGTTAGTTTTTGTTGGTTACGCCTTAAGGATTTACTCGCTGCGAATGCGCAACCAACAAAATTAACGAAAACTAACCCAACGTATGAAAAGCATGTACATTTAAAGAACATTTATCATTTATATTACAGTCATCCTATGGCGTATGGCTAGCACAGGTGCTGTTACCGGGCAACGACTTGTTCCATTTCCAACAAAATAGATAATACAAGGATAGGATAATACTCATTCCTATAACTTTTCAGCGTGTAGGACGACCTGCTGCCACACCGCACCGTTCTATAGGTCCAGGTTCCAAGCCTTCCAGCCAACCAATAATAATAAACTAGAGTTCCAACTTCCAACCACCAATTATTGCACTTGTCCGTTCTCATTCGCCGTTCGAAGATGCCAATATCAGCTGATCAAACTGTGGCCTTAGAAGCTCAGGCCATTATTAATTTTCGTGAATATTTACAAATTCCAAGTGTTCATCCTAATATAGACTATGGTAAGTGTAGTGCTTGATTTTGACCTAATTATGAATTGATTCTAATATTTATCTATGAATTGATGTCATTCACGTTTTATACATAAAAAGGGGGGATATTTTATGATCAATTATCTATATCTATATTAATTTGTTTATTTGTATTTTGTATTAGAACATTTTTATGTTTCTGTTCTCTGTTGTTTGGATGTGGTCGTTCATTTAATTAAAAGTTCTACGGTGTTTATTCGATATTTGAACTCATATTAGTACCTACGTCTGGTTTTGACTTAACGTTTAAGTATTTTCAAATGACAATGTTTAGAAATAAATTAGGCAATGATTTAAAAATACAATGCATATTTTTCTTCCCGATGGCCTAACCGGACCTGCTGTTTTCTTTGGACCTATGATGATTTTTGTATGTTTTTTAATGGTGAAGGTGATTGGATTCTTAGTCTGTGCTAGAACCAAAATTGCTGAACTGAATCAGTATCACAAAATATCCCCCCTTATTTTGTGATCAATATATTTTTTCTCAGATGGTAGTTGAGCTCTGTGCTATATTTAAATCATGGTACCTAATTGTGCTGTATATGGCTTTCTGCTGTTGTGATTTTCAAGAAGCTTTTGATAATTTTCATCTATATAATAATAATAATAACAATAATAATAATGGTTTATTAACGGCAGTAAAAATTGTACACATTCCATTTCTTATGATTACACACAACAGAACTTGGCATAAAATATTCAGAACTAAAACTAACAAAAAATATCAAGAGTATAAATAAATATATAAATCACAAATCATCCCAAAAATCTTTAACAACATGCTTATATGACTGCAAAGTCAGTCCAAAGACATCAATATTCCCTGGCAATGAATTCACTTCCCTACTCATTCTGGATAATGGAGCGTAATGGGCATAGTTTGTTCTATGAAACGGTTCATAAAAGAGGCGATGACCCCTAAGCACTCTCTGTGGTACAGAGATACCCCCAGCGCCGAAAAGTTCAGGAGCATCAACTAATGAGTTGACTATTTTGTAAAAAAGAACCAAATCCAGGTAAACACGCCTACTTGATAAAGATGACAAGTTAATATAATCCATCATTGCATCCATAGGAATATTACACTTAAAAGCTGTGAATCTTAGAAAGCAAGTTTGCACTCTCTCAATTTTATCTTTGTAAATGTCATATCTTGGTGACCAGACTGAAGAGGCATATTCTGGAACAGATGGAATGACTGAACAATATACAGACTTAAAGCAGTACATGTTACTAAAATCAGCTAGTATCCTCCTAGTAAAACCAACAAGTTTCAAACCCCTGCTTGTTATATGATTTACATGCAAATCAAAGTAGAGTCCTTGGTCAAGGATCACTCCAAGATCCTTTATGTGATCTGAACGGGCTAGTACTGAGCCATCCAGAGTATATGTATGACTTATAGAATCTTTTTCTCGAGTGAATGTAATTACTGAACATTTCGATAAATTAAGCTGCATGAGATTATTGTCACACCATTGAGTAAAATTATTTAGGTCAGACTGCAAAGCCCTGCAGTCCTCTAGCCCATTAACAACTTTGAATATCTTTAAGTCGTCAGCATAAAGAAGACACTCACTGGATTCTATAAAATCTTCGATGTCATTTATGATGCAGTTAAATAGAGTGGGTGCGAGGTGTGAACCTTGAGGAACACCAGATGTGACCAATATGCTGGTAGACTCAAGGCCCCCCATCTTAACTCTTTGAGTTCGATTGAGAAGGTAACTGCCAATCCATTCAAGCAAAACCCCATGGACTCCCATACAGTTAAGCTTGTTTAAAAGAAGCTCAGGACTTACTCTGTCGAAGGCCTTGGAGAAGTCGGTGTAAATAGCATCCACCTGACACCTCCTCTCCAATGCCTCCAACAGATGCTGTTCATACACATATATTATAAATAATTATTATAATACTGTTTGTAGTAATCCAAATTATCATTTAATTTTTGAAAGTCTGTAATATTCACAGAAAACCATTTACATCATAACAAAACCTGCATTCTGTTGCTGTAAACAGTTTTTTCCAAAATATTGCAGTCTTCAAAAATTATTTTTTCTAGTACCGTGCGTAAAGTACTCTCTTTACGCGCTCTCTAAGATTTGTAAAATAGGCCTTTTTAATGTGCAGTGCATAAAGTAAGTTATTTTGCACTAGTGCGTAATGTAAATCTGACATATTTTTTGATGTTTAGGGCAGTGCGTAAAATAATATATTTTACGCACTAGTGTATATAATAAAATAATTTATCTTTTAATATTATTTTGTTTTTCATATATTTTGCTGTAGTAGAAAAATTTTTATATGCTACTCATGCATAAAGTACCCTTTTTTTATTCATGGTATTATTCCCATTCATAAAAAAAGGGTCACTTTACACACCAGTTGCATAAATAACTATTTTCTACAGCCGCGCGCAAAATAACTAAATACTAAATTCAAATGGAATCGCAAAATCGACGAATGCCGTGGATCCTTATTTTGCGCTTTAGCGCGAACATGGAAAAGGAAATTCTCACTTTTTCCATCTAGTGTGCTGAATGGTCATGGAAACCGAAGATAAATAAATGACAGTCGTGCGTTTGTTACAGTTTGTTGCTGGCACTCCTGTTCTAATTATGCCCGAAGCCCGAACATAATATTGCAAATTTGCAAATTTCAGAATAAGTATAGAGAAAAATGTGCATTTAATTTACAAAAATGCGGCTGTAGAAAAATTTCTGTGTGTTTTTCGAGCGCAAAGTAAGATTGCCGTTTTCTTTCTCAAGCGGCAATCCGTTACTTTGCGCTCTAAATACACAAATAACTATTTTCTATTTTGGTATCATATAGAAATCTTTTCAATACGCAACGTAGTGTTGAAAAGAAGCTTTTTTCGACACTACTTTTGTTGACTGATTGCTATCACGATACACATATTGCTATGATATTAACAAAATTGTTCAATGTCAAGGATCACTAGCAAAAATTTAGACACCGTTTTGAATGGGATTCCTAATAATACAGACGTCAAAAGTGACAAGATGGCATTCCAACTTTTGATCGCGACATGAATAAATTAATGTTTTTCATTAAAAAACGTGCAAAATAGAAAAAATAACATAAAATACACATTTTAAAAGACATTTAGCGCACTCGCACGTTAGGAGACTCCTCGCAAGCGGGTCGTTTCCTAATTTCGTGCTCGTGCGATAAAATAAGGTCTTTTAAAACTAGTATCTTGATATGCTTTTAAATTCTAATTTGCGTGTTTGTTTGGGTTAACTTGAGATGATTAGGGTCAAGTGAGATAATTGACCAAATTGAGTTTTGAAGGTATGGTGATTAGAACAAAGCTGCCTCTTTGTAGTAGAATTATTATAAATAGTTAACATGTTTATGTTTTTTATTAATCTATATTTTCATTACCCCTCATACGGGTAAATGTAAACGAATAAAAATATTATAAAATTGGTAGGTACAAGGTTAAAAGATGACTAAATGTAAATAAATGTGATACCTGATACCTTAATGCAAGTAAAAAGTTTGAGGCTGATTAGAATTACCTCTATAAATTAAGCATAAGTTTTAATGTGATTGTAACTTTATTTTAAAATAAACTTGTAATTCATAACAAAAAATGGATAAAATATTTAGCAAGTAGCAAAGAAGATGCGAAATGTATTTTAAATCAATCAAAATTTATTCATACCATTATCACAAAATGCAACTTACATAAGTCAATATAATTATAAAAGTTAGGTATATCAACTTCACCAAGAACAGTCAATTGTCCAAAACATTAAAAGTAAAATACCTACTTAAAAATATACTTAGATTTAAGCAACATGATCACATAGATTAAAAACATTAATTTCATGTACACACTACACATTAAAATCAAACTGTTGAAATTCCTCCAAGGAATAAAAACAATTTCTAATTAAAATCTGCTTAATGGTTTTTCAAAAGTTAAAAGTGGCAAGTCTCTAATCCCAGCTGGAAGTCTGTTAAAAAACTTAATTGCCCAATAGCCTGGGCCATCGTGACACCTCCCCAGATGCCAATAGATGGACACCAAAGCATCCCCGCCCGTGGTCTCATACTCATGCACACTTCAGTGCATTACAAAGACATCAGGATTTTTCCTAACATGGAGCAGGTTCTCTGTAATGTAAACAGAAGGAACGGGCAGTATGCCCAGATTCCCGAAAGCCACCATAAAGTTCTCCCTGTACTTTGAACCACTCAACACTCTCACCGCCTTTCTATGCATGCTAAAAACACGCCGAGCATCAGCCGCATGACTCAATGATAACATACGCAAAGTGACCGTGGAAAGTTGCAAAGTAGGCTGTTATTAATACCTGTTGTGACACTTTATCAGCTAGATTTCTAAGAAGAAAAAGATCACTAGCTAACCTTACAGTCACCATGTTAATATGCATGTTCCACTGCAGCTTAGGGTCAACAGACACCCCAAGAAATCTGACACTATCTATATGGGAATTTATTTGGTGGAGCTCCCTCATCGAAAAGATCATCCTTGTTGTTTTCTCAATATTTAGAAGAAGTTTATTAGATTTAAACCAGTCTTGAGCCAACTCTTGTGCAACCAAAGAACCCTCTAGGGAATCCTCTAATGAATCAGCACATACAGACACTGTCGTATCATCGGAAAAAAGAGTGTACTTTGATAGTAAAGTAAAGTAAGTAAAGTAAATATATTACTTGCATTACAAAATTTTTGTTTTCACAAGTCAGTTTAAAATGGTCTAAAACCAATTATATCCTAAGGAATTTTAAAAACATTTCATGATAAAATTAATTAAGACTAAGATTAAATATTCCTGAAGGTACCCAATTGGGTCACAAATATAATTAAAATAACCTAACTAAACACAGTGAAACACAAAATGAAACAAGTAAAATTGAAACAAACAAAATTGACACTATTTAAAAACCTATATGGGCAGGGGTGCGGCCATATACTCTGATATGCTATAAAATGCACAATCCACCAGATAGTTTTTCACAACAGACTTGAACTTTATCAGATAGATAGATAGATAAACTATATGCCAGTAATAAATACATTACAATACCATACAATGGTGTAGAATAATGTCACACAAAAAAACTTAAAGCTAAGTGTCTTAATTTAAACTACATAAATTTTCCCTATCTTTATCTAAATAAAATTCTGCGAGAGTATAGAAGGCTTTTTTTAATAGGTAGGTTTTTATAACTTTTTTTAAGATCTTATTTTCATAATTTCGTACAGAAAATTACCCCATATTTTAAGTATTTATTTATTTATTTATTTGGAGGGAACAGTACTCCCTGTAACCCTACCACGTTTATTATACTAAATATTTACATACATCAAATTTAGATAAAATTCTAAGTTCAAGCTCTTATTCCAAATATCCATAATAACATACATTATGCTTGTTTGTATAAATACAATGATAATAATGAAATTGCAACTCAGCATCTAGATAACTAAACATCCGTATATGCGAAAAGTATACCGACCAACAATGAATTATAAATATTCTACAAATGTAAAAAAGTTGCAAAATGCATAATAGTAACAGCAAATAAGAAAAAAAGCATTTAAGAATTTAAACCCAAGTAGGCAGCTGCATAGCTTTTAAACCTAAAACAATTCAGCAAACTTGCCTCTATTTTCATAGATATAAAGTCGACTTTCCTTTTTAAATATTCTAATTTTTTTGGTATTTCTAATATCCATTGGTAACATGTTAAACATTTTTGGACCCAAATAATTTAAACATCTGAGATTAGCGCTTGTGTTACTCTTTGGTAATTTAATATAATCTTCAGTTCTATTTCTTGTTTGATAACTGTGGTCAACATATGTTCGGAGTCCTTCATTCTTATAAATAAAGGTAGTGACCCCCAAAACATATAACAACCTTACATTGAAAATTTCCTTTGTATACAACATACTTGTAGGGTAAAGCCTGTCCTTTTTATGAATTATTTTTAAAATATAGTTTTGTACAACGCATAACGGGTGTAAAGCATTTTCGTACAGACCACCCCACACAACTATTCCATATCTTACCAATGACTCAACAATAGTTCTATATACAGATAATAAAAACTTTTTGCATAAAATATTTCTTAATATATAAAATTTATACACTAATTTACGAACAATTGATGTCAACCTAAGAATCTGTTTGTCCCATTTCAAATGCATATCAATGAGTACCCCCAAATATTGAATTTGTGAAACTTCTCTAATAACAGTATTTGTATCTTTAACCTGTATGACATCAAAGTGAGGTCGATTTGCCATGGTGATTGAAAACGCTATATAATCTGTTTTAATAAGGTTTAAAGTTAATTTAAATGTGTTCAACCAACTTTGAACAGCATCCAGACCAGCAATAACATTTTCCTTAACCTCATTCCACGATTTTGCCGAAAATATTATGGCGGTGTCATCTGCATAACAAATTATAGCACCATTCTCTAGTTTTAAAGTAGCTAAGGTGTTTTTATAAGTCAAAAACAATATAGGACCCAAAACCGTGTCCTGAGGTATTCCGATTTTGATGTTTAGTGGATCACTTAATGTATCTAATATTTTAGTGTATTGTATTCTCCCATTTA
Organism: Pissodes strobi; assembly: GCA_016904865.1. Classification (NCBI taxonomy): domain Eukaryota; kingdom Metazoa; phylum Arthropoda; class Insecta; order Coleoptera; family Curculionidae; genus Pissodes; species Pissodes strobi. Next base: position 166,397 of record MU183924.1, read on the forward strand.
GGTAGCTCTCAAAGACACTTAACACAGTACCCCTAACCCCATTCCTTTCAAGAACTTCCAAAAGCAGGGAGTGGGGCACTGTATCAAATGCCTTCGCTAGGTCCAAGAAAAGTCCTATATATTTTTCATTTTTGTCAAGCTTATTAGTGATCTGCTTCGTTAAGTGATGGAGAGCATTGGATGTACTTAAATTACTCAAGAACCCATATTGATTACCTGTAAGGATTGAGTTTGATTGTAAAAAGTCCAAGAGTCTGTCTTTAACGCACTTCTCAAAAATTTTAGCAAAATTGTTTATTAAGTTTATTCGCCGATAATTGGTGACCTTAGTTTTATCATTAGATTTATATATAGGAGTCACTACCGATATTTTAAATTGATCTGGAATAGTCCCACACTTAAAAATTAAGTTTATTATGTGCACAATAGGGTCATCATCTCGTAGTGACTTTGTCCATGCCAGGGCTACTGTTGTCTTTAAGACTGCTAATTTTCTGAATGATTTCGTTTCTGTTTACTGGCCTTAGATATAATGATGTTGCTTGATTAGTAGCTAGTTTGTATTTAGTTTTTGGTTCTGGTATTTGATTTAACATATTTACTCCTATATTTATGAAAAAATCGTTACAAAAATTTGACATCGATTTTAAAAAGCCTAGTTCTCAGAGCTTCGACTGTCGCCAGCTACACTCTCTCTGGCCAATAGGAGACAAGGAACGTCAGAACCCCTGCCCCCCTCCACAGTGTCGCCGGTTTGTTGTCGCTGTAGTTGGTTTGAATCAACTTCACTTAATTTTCATTGGAGATATTGTGTAAAATGACAGATGGTTGAGATCATCGTGACGTGACAGCTGTCGCTCGACATTGAAAAGGTAAAGAGTGGGGATTGTCGCCGGCGACAGTCGAAGCTCTGAGAACTAGGCTTTGAAAATGTACTTGAATCATTATTTAAAATGGGGGGAGGTGTGTGACATTTTTCATTCTGCATGTTATTTGTAACGTCTGATATAAGTTTATACACCTTTTTAAGATTGTGCCCTGCTTTGTCAACCTCATTTTTGTAATAGTTATATTTACACTTTTCAATTAGTTTTTTAAGGTTGTTTCTATATGTTTTATATTTCTCATTGTCTTCGTTATTAAAGTGTTTTAGTAATTTTGATTTCATTTTATCTCTATTTTTTATACTCTCAATCAATCCATTTGTAATCCAGGGTTGACGCTTTTTATTTTTCGACATATTATTTCTTTTTACACGAGTAGCTTTTTTTATCAAATTATCTATTTTTTTATAAAATTCGTCGGTTGCTTTAATCACATCCGAAGTTTCCAAAACCGAGTACCAGTTTTCATTTTGTATCAAACTATGAAAAATTTGTTCATTTAAGGTTTCAGTTGTTTTACTTTTTAATAAAATACTGTTAGACTTAGGAAGGTTACAAGATTTGTTCACACTCAATAAAACAGGATCATGATCAGTTAGGTCCAAGTTTACAATAAATGAGTGAAAATCAAGTATATTTTTACATACATTCGTTTTTAGAAAAATATGATCGAGACATGACTTTTATTTATTTATTTATTTATTTATTTAGTACTTACATGCACACCACAGAGCAAAGCTCCAAATGGTACGAAAAGAGTTAAAAACAATTAATCGTAGGACATTATATAAAACATTTGCAACACTTAACATTCAATACATATTCGATAATAAAACGTGTAAGAAGAATAAAAAAAAGTTCAAGACACAATACGCTTCAGTGAGTTGAGACTTATGTTAAAAATATGTAGGTGGTTAAACTTGTCGTTGTACAATGTAACCATTCGATCCACAAATGCTCTTTGTCCGTAGTTGGTTCGGTGATAATGTTGGTGGAACAGTTGTTGGTGTCTTAAAGTTCTCGCTGGTATCTTGAGGTAGGTATAGGAGTCTCAGTAAATTGGCACAATCAATTTTCCCGTTGATCAGTTTATGAAGAAAAAACAGAAGCTGGTTCTCTCGTCTAGCTTGCAGCGATTTAAGACCGCAGAGCAGGAGTCTAGTGTCATAGGACAAATCGCGATAGGGGAAACGATGTTTATACAATAAATATTTAACAAATTTATTCTGCACC